>RJWM01039250.1:0-16192 GCA_004363535.1 Dasyprocta punctata | reverse complement strand
GACGAGAAGGGAAAATGATAGGAAAAAACTGTGCAAGAGATATTCCTTTTAAACTGTCTAGCTCTGTAACTGCTTCATGACTTTGTAATTACTTTCTTGACCCCTGTAACCACAGAGCATAACCAAACATATAAAATGCCTTATTGTAACATTGTACCAAGTTTCATGAATCTACCCTTGTCACCTATGACCTCACCCTGCTAGCTAATCGGAAGAACTGCCAGGCTGTTCTGTCTTGCTTTTGTACCTCCTTTGTATCTCCTGCTTGTGCATCATATAGAAGCCCTAGACCACTGCAGATTGGGGCCTGATATTCTAGGAATGATCCCCATCAGTGCCTGTCGACATAACTAAATCTGCCTCCAAAGCCTCGGTGTCATTTTGGTGTTTCTGCTTGCTATTGCATGGGTCCTGGGAATACAGGAGAGAACAAAACAGACGAACATGTCTGCTCTCACAGAACCTTTTTTCTAGTAAGGCAGATAGATAGCAAATAAGACAAGTAAAATATATAGAGTATAGCTAGTGATATCTGCTAAGGAAAGATGTAAAGTGGAAAGAGAAGTGACTCGAGGGAGTGTGTGGTAATTTTAGATCAGGTGTCCAGGAGAGACCTCACGAGATGGTGACCTTTGAATGAAGACCTGTAGGGAATGATGCAGGCAGCCGTAGGTGATCTCTGGGGGACAGAGACCACTCAGGTCAGCACTTGTCTGGGCTGTTGGAAGATGTGAAGCAAAGGAACCGAGAGAAGATGGGTCAGAGATGTAAGGAGGAGTCACGTGGTGTGGGTCTTGCCAGTATTGTATGGACTCAGATGTTTAATTTCAGCTGGAGAAAATTCTACTGGAGAGTTTGGAGCAGAAGAATGTGATCTAATTACATTTGAAGAGAGTCACTTGGAGTGTTGGGCTGGGAATAGAATAAAGGCAAAAAAGGTAGCGGACCAGTGAGGAGGCGGCTGGGGCAATAATCCAGGGAGCAGGGCAAGAGGGTTCCTGGAGAGGAGTGGCCACAGGAGAGAGAGTGGGCAGTGGCTGGATTCTAGACATATTCTGAAGATTAAACCGAAAGAGTTTGCAGAACATTGGATCTGAGAGTGACCGTAAAAGAGAAGTTGAAGGTGACTCTGTAAAATATTTATCCATTAATACATTATATATAATATATATATGTATATGAACATGCATACGACGTTAGATTTTTCTGCCAGATCAACTTGAAGGATTAAGTTATTGTTTGCTCTGATGGGGAAGACTGACAGAGGAGCAGGAGGTTTTGTGTTTTTTAATTTTTATTTTAATGGAGCAGGAATGGGAGAATTGATAAAAAGAATATCTGGAGTTAGGCATGTATTAATTTGTTTTCCATTGCTATAACAACATACATGAGATTGGGTACTTTCTACAGGGAATAAGTTTATTTAGCTCATAGTTCTGGAGGTTCAAGAGGATGGTACTGACATCTGGTTGGCTTGGTTGAGGGCCTTACGATAAATGGAATCTTGGTGACAGCAGAGGAAGAGATTGCACGGTGAGACAGGATGCCAGAAAGAGTAGGGAGGGGCCAGTGCTGCTTTTATACCAAGTCACTTTGTGAGAACTAACTGGGGTCCCAGAGAAACCACTTAATCCCTTGTGAGGGCATGCCCCCAGTGACACAATGACCTCGCATAGGGCACCACCTCTTAAAGATGCCACCACCTTTTCACACTGCCAGCTGGGGACCAATTTTCAACCCACAAGTTTTTGGTGAACAAACTATATCCAAAGCCCAGCAGGGCATCTTAAGCTTCAGCTGAACACTGGGCAGCCAAGAGAACACGTGGGCCAGGGGTTGCCTTCATCTGGAGTTCGAGGGGAGGGCTGGGCCAGAGGAGTAAAATTCAGAGTCATCAGTATACAGAAGTTATTTGAAGGAATCAGACTGAGGACGTCGCTGAGGGGATAGATATACTGACTACTTTCAGATAAGGAAGGGGAGAACTGAAAAAAGAGCTTGCAGAGGGTAGGAACAAAAGCAGGCAGACACTGTGGGGCCCCGGAAGCTAAGGGAAGAATGTCTTTCAAAGAGGAGAGAAACAACAGGGTCTCCTGCTGATAGGAAATCCAGGAGAACGAGGCCTGACAACCGACCATTAGGTTTAACAAAATGGAAGCCAGATGAACACACAAATAAAAGCAAATGCGAAGGCGCAGGGGAAGGGTGCAGGCCACATGCTGGGCTGCTGTCCTAGCTGCGTCGGTCACAGCGCCTCTAGTGCTCGCTGTCCTGCTCGTGACCACAGTTTTCCCCAGGAGACCTGGGCTACTTCTCGAGGGTGGTGGTCTCATTCATGCCACACGATGGGTTCACGATTGGCCTAGGAGAGCCCCAACGGAAAGCTCTGCCGGTGCCATTGGGTCACTCTCTGGAACACAGGGGAATCAGCTACCATCAGTGGAATCTGAGAGACTGCACACAGGGAGGCCATGAGGCAGGAAGGCCGTGGAGAAACATGAACAGGCTGAAGCTTCAAGTGGGCAGGAATCTTGAATGTGAAGCAGAATTTCCAACACAGAAAAAGAACCTGTAGATCACAGAGTACAGTGGCTGCCTGGTAGCAGAAGCGATGCCCCAGAAGAAGAAGAAGAAGAAGAAGAAGAAGAAGAGGAGGAGGAGGAGGAGGAGGAGGAAGAAACAGAGATGGAGAAAAAGGTGGAGTCACAAAGTGGTGAAGAACCAAGATCTGCTAAGCACTGTGCTATTTCCAGAACCACCAGCAGCCCCCAACCCTCATGACAACCCCAGCTCCCAGACCCTTGAGGGTCTCATTTCCCATCACTGTATCTGCACACGAAGCCCTACTACTTAAGCTAACTCTAGTGTCTCAGGCAAAGCCCAACAGTGCAGTGGCCACTTTCACTGGCACAGAACATGATCTGGGGACAACTTTGTCAGAAAGTCTTGAGTTAAAGCAAAAGAACATAAACAGCGTGGTCAACACCACAGGAGAAGTTGGGGTGGTGCAGCAGGTGGCAGGGTTTATTCACACTGTGCTAACAAAGCACAGTTCTGTCCAATATTCAAATAGGAAAGGGCCTGTTTCTCAGTGAGATTTTCCTTTCTTGCCCGGACTGACCATGAACATGAGGAATGCGGGCTTTTCACAGTGATGATACCAGACAGTTCTTGCTGTTATAGAGAAACCAAGGTAGCTGTTGTCCTCAAACTGTAAGACCCTGGGATCTCTATGATTCAGCAGTCAGGTGACATTACCAGAGGTTCTTGTTTCTGCTGAGGTCGGTGGTAAAAAATAAAGTAAAATAAAATAAAATAAAATAATCACCCTGAATGCACAGAATCCAGAAATTGTTGTGGTTCTGAGCAGTGGGGCTATCAGTGGGATCACTCAAGGGGTCAGGAAGCTTTCAAAACTAAATCACCTTAGAAAGGCTTTTTAGAAGCTCTGCTTTAGGGCAACAAGGAAACAGTTTCTTCAACCTGCCCCTAAACCGTTGACATTAAGAAAGCATTTTAATACATTTTAAAATTTAAAAATAGCTAATCTCAATCAGATTGACTGTGACCTCTGGATTTTTCATTCTGTGCTATGTAGACTGTTTCAGCCCTCTTACTGAGTTATTTTATTGAACATCTACTTTGTGCCAGTTCACATATCAGTACTGGGAATGCCATGTTGCTCAGTAGCAATGCTGTTCAGGGCAGGATGTGGATCATAGTGACTCAGCCCTTCACAGAACAGTTAGAACTGCTGGCATGCTCTGCAATAAAACCTCCCAGGAATTATTCTGGCTTACAGGCTATTAACTTTTACCACTGCCTTAATGCAAAGAGAATTTTATTACCAATCTACCCAGCAAGTTAAATTAATATTTATAAGAGTCATAGGGGCTGATAAGCATGATGAAATTTCTAGATGTGCTTTGTCAATGCTGGATTTTTTTCCCCCTGTCATCTCATGATCTCTCAGTAGTGACCCAAAATAGTATGTTCTTTTTTTTTTTTAGACTGGAATGGATATGAACCATGATTCTCATAAAAGATTTTCCCTTGAAAAATGGAAATTCAGAAAGTCCTTCAAAAGCTCCAGGAAGAAGCTTAGTGTTAACTTAAATTCTTTTTGTTAATCCTAATCATGAGATGCCACCTAATCATTAGAGCCAAATTGGCCAGCTTGGGGAAAGCCCTTCTGTGCTGCCCTGGGCTGGCCCTCTAAAGGGAAGCAAATTTACTTCCAGCTACAGGACAGCCCCGTCCTGGGTCTTTTCCTGGGACCAGCTGAGCGGCCCTTACACCATCAGCACGTTCCTGGGGCCTCTGCTTCAGGTCCTGGCACACAGCTGGTTTCCCTAGCCAGGCATCGTCCTCACCAGCTGGGGAGCCTCTGCAAAGGTGACAGTGCCCATGTGTGCCCAGCTGGCCCTCGCCAGGCTGTCAAGTCCCTGAAGGGTGCCTGCCGATGCCTGGAAACCGTCTGGGCTTTGGAGACACTGGCATCTCAGGGATCAGGCTCCCAAGACCTGAACAGGGCCCAGTTCTGTGCCTTTTCTGCTGTGTGAACTTGGACACAAAGCTGCACATGTTACTGTGGTTTAGAGTCATTGTGAAAATGCGAATGGCTTCCTCAGAGGGTTGCACAAGGCCGGATGACAGCCCTTCCTTAGGTGGCAGCTCTTTACTTTGTGCTGGCTCTATCCCTCCCCGGGTGGGGCACGCCTCATAGCCCTGCTCTTGATGGCCACGAAGGGGCAGCACCTGTGTTACTACTTGGCAGAATCTACATACGCCCCATCCTGTTGCCAGCCTCGGAGGACCTCTCTAAGTCTCTCAGAGGTATTCACCTCTTTCTCTCCAAAGGTGCCGTCCTGTCCCCCTCAAGAAAGCTCTACCCCTGCCGGTGGTGACCAGTGGGGGAACAACAGAGGCTGCTGCGTGCTGGAGGCCCAGGAAGCTGTTGGGGGTGAGAGGCAGGAAAAGGAGGAGGAAGAGCAGGGAGGAGGGGGGAGGAGAAGAGACGGAGAGGAGACACGAGGAGAGGGAGAAGGTGGAAAAGGAGGAGTAGGAAAAGAGAGGAAGAGAAAGAGAAGGAGGAGGGGGAGCAAAAAGAGGGAGAGGAGACAGGGAAACACAGCAGGAGTTAGGGTCAGTGGGAAGGATGATGAACCCAGCGTGCACCGTGGAAGGGGCTGGGCCGTGGGCAGAAAGCTGAGCCCACTAACGGGGCTGGGGGTGGATGAAACAAAGGAGATGCCCAAGCGGCCGGTCCGAAACAGCAGCACGGTGCCATTGACAATAGTTTATGTGCCGAAGGCCAGCCTCTGGCGCGGTGACAGTGCCTGCTACTCCCTGTGATAGTTTCACAGGATGGATGAGAGTCATTAGTTCGCTTTCCCTTGCTTTGTTCTTCTTGTAATTTACTCCCTTTTGCTAGCCATGTTTTGGGCTCTCTTGACTCATGCAGGGCATTGTGGGAGAACTTTCTTGAGGGGGACAGGACGGCACCTTTGGAGAGAAAGAGGTGAATACCTCTGAGACACTTAGAGAGATCCTCCGAGGCTGGCAACAGGATGGGGCGTATGTAGATTCTGCCAAGTAGTAACGCAGGTGCTGCCCCTTCGTGGCCACCAAGAGGGACCCAGGAGCAGGGCTATGAGGTGTGCCCCACCCTGGGGACTGACAGTCTTTAGGGACCAGGCTGTCTGGGCACAGTGCGGAGCTTGGGAGTGTCCCTGATGGACAGAGGCTAAAGACTTTTAGATACCACAGGTAGCTCAGGGATTCTTGTGGGACCCAGAGACAAAGAGAAAATCCCACACGACTGAGATTGAATTTCTCACCACACAGGCAAGGTGATTCAATTTGATTTTGAAAAATCCTGAATGGAAATATTGCATGACTTAGAGCAAAATTCACCACCACTAAGTATATGTTACCTCATTAAAGTCTCCATCCCCATTTGGCAGAGTATGCTGAGCCTCGAAGGGAAGTAACTTGGGTATTCAGAACTCTTAAGTAGCAGGGAACTTTAAACTCAGGCCCCTGCTTGGAATCGCCCCGCCTCAAAGGTTGGCCTCTCCCCCACTGCCCTCGCTGCATGTTAACTGGCCGTGGAGTTGTCCTTCTGGAGTCTGGCTAAGCTTTCTCCTGATTCCTTTATGAGGAACTGAATTAATCACGTAACATCGTAGAGCTGCACTTGGCCACCACACCTGGACCATGTGTTCTCTCGTGGGGTGTGAAGCCTGCAAGGTCCCAGAGCCCTGGCTGCCTGCGGCTCCCTGCCTAACACCCCTCCTCACCCAGGCCTCCCTGGCACCTCCTTCCCCTTCAGGGGACACAGAGGGACAGTGAAGGTGTCACTCATCACCATGCCCCCAGACCCACTTGCTCTTAGCCACACAGGGAAAGAAAATTCAGGTTCAGTGTTATTTAAAAAAAAACTTTAAAAGGCTGGCGGGGAGAGGGGGGGAGACAGAAGGAAACACCCACAAGAGAGACCTTTGTAACCGTGTGGTAACCCGAGCAGGAAAACCTTTGGTAAACTCCCTGGGAGAGAGCTTAAATACTTCTCTTCTCCCAGCCTCCAAGTTTGGATGGCAGCAGGTCAAGCCCGAAACAAGATGACCTATTCCGCCAGCCTCAATAAGCCCTAATCCGGGAGGAAGGAAGCGGGGTCTGGTTTCCACAGTCGCTTTAAAAAAATCAGGGCTTTGTTTCTCAGGATTGCTCCTCCACTAGTTGTAACACACGGTGGTTTGCTTTGGCAGGGAAAGGACCTCCTGAAGACAAAGGCTTGTTTTACAGGTATTCATCCTCTCAGCTGCGTGTTGTTCCGCCGTGTGGCCACTGAGCGGCGCTGCAGGAGCCGAAATTGCGCTCAGGCCGTCGCTTCCAGCTTTTGCCTGGTCAGTCTCAGAGTTAAAGCGCAGGAAGTTAACTCCGAGGGAAGGAGAGGCGGGCCGGCCCCCTCCCAAAGTCTCTTTTTCTCTCTTATATAAAGAAAGAATAAAAGCAAATTTTAGAAAGCGTGTTTTTATTTGAGAAATGCTATTTATGTTGGGGCATGAAAGACCCTCAGAATTGAGGGGGTAAATGCAGTGTCATGAAGGTCAGAAGCCCTGTACAGAAAAACTTCACAGTGTAATTTTCATTTTCTTCCTCCCTGGGCCCCCTCGCTTGCAGCATCTCCACAGTTGCCCCCCAGCATTCTGAGGTCCAGTCCCACGCAGCCCTCCCCAAGGACCTGGCCTTAAACTCGCTTAGAAATCTCTGTGTTCAAAACCAAACTAACTTTCCAATAAATGCTAGGACGGACTTGTCTGTGAGTGCAGCCTCCCCTCCTCTCCTCTGTCCCTGATACTTCGTTCACCCTAATTTAGTATTTGTCCTCTACCTCCCCCAAAACTCACTGCCTAAGTCTAAATCTGGAAAATGTGTTTGTCTCCTTTCTTACATACTTTTTCTCTCTCCCGCACTCGATACTGACAACCCCCATCTCCTTGAACCCCTTCTATTCTTGGCTCCTGAGATCCTCACATCCCTTGGGTCCCCTTCCAGCTTCACCCCCCTCCTTGGTCCCATGGTGGGATCCATTTCTCACACAGAACTGTGCTGGGCATGGAAAGGGTCCCCAAAGACCCCACCACAGCAGGACTTTGAGCTGAGAGACAAGGTTTCTAGAGATCTTCATCCCAATTTATTTGTACAAAGTCAGAGCAACCATGGTCACTATCCCAAGGACTGAGTAGGTTCCAAAATGAAAGGATTCCGGCAGAGGGCGTGGAGGCAGAGTCAGGAAGAGGGTGTGAAAGGTGGCTTGAACCCAATCTTACAGATCTCTTCTTGAATGGCAGAGTGGCCATTTCCAGGGCAGGGCAGGACTAGGAGTGGTCACCATCCATCCCTGGGTCTCCTCAGGGGCTGCCTACCTATGCTACAGAACAAGCCATCTGGAGCAGGTCCTGAGGCCTGCAGCTTGGATAGTGCTCCGGGGGTGGGGAGGGCTCATCTCAGCCCTACGTGGCATCTTCTGGGCAGCTCCACTGTTGGCGGATCTGCTCCTGAGATGTGAACCACGTGGCTGGAAAATAGGAGTTGGCTGGGGCCGAGGGCCAGGGGCCTTGGTTCCTGTCTCTGTGGACTTCTCTGTGTTCTGCTTGGTCTTTCTCGTGGTCCAGTGGTTGAGTGTCCAGAGGGAGGCTCTCGAGATGGACCGTGGAAGCCGCTAGTTCCTTAAGGCCCAAGGCGGAGACTGGCGCAGTCCTGTACCCACTGGGTCCTATTCAAGTTCGAGAGGGAAGCAGAGACCCCTCCTCTGGCGAGGGGTGGAGGGTGTCAAAGGTCTTGGGACTGTGTTCAAGCCACCCCTAAGATATTGCCTTTTTCCATTCTCTCCTTCTTCCTTGTCCTCTGTGTTTCTCTTTGACCTCCTCCTCTGCAGGTTGGGATTGTGTGGGGACAGTCATAAAAGTGGAGCCCAGAAGCTCCTGTCCTTTCGTTCTCCACCCCAACCTTACGACTACTTCCCTCTGGACCTTGTCGAGCTTGCAGAGGAAAGATAAGCTGTCAGCAGCTTGATTCATTGTCCCTTCCAAGAGGGTGGAAAGACCAAATAAGCACCCTCATTTCAAGGACTTCCAAGCAGACTGACAATTCCATCAGAAACGCTGGGGCTCAGGAGTTGAATCAGGGGTCTGAGAGCCTTGGGCGCACCATGGCCTACTTCATAAGCCCAAAGCAGAATTCCTGCCTCTTCTGTTATTCTTCTAGGTGGATTATTATTATCAGAATGATTTTAAACTTATTTTTCTAGTTCAATCAATTTGTCTCAAAGTAATAGAAATTCACAGTCCCGAGGCCCTGCCCGCACAGGCATTTCCCTGCGAGGTTGGTGACAAGGAATTAGGACGCCGTGCAGCACCGGTGGACGTCTGTGCAGCCGGCCTTCACCTGGAGCACTAATTTACCTTCCGCACGCTGCCAGGCAACCATCGGGGGTAACGACTCTGTCTCTTTCCAGACCCAGAGCAATTCTGAGCCCATGACCTTGAGTGACACTGTACCTCCCACAGCTATTCTATAAAGGGGAGAACGATAGCAAGTCAGTGGAGTGACTCTTTCCAATTATGAAGGTGACAAAGGACATAAATATACCAAGGACTGAGACCTGCAGAGGGAGAGTGGCTCAGAGCCAACAACCACAGTGGCCTTTTTATACCAATTAGGTACATTTTCCTGATCTAATCTTTCTTTTGCAAACACTGAATTAATTCCCTTTACACACGCACACGTACACCCTTTTGCCCTCATCAGACCCGGGGCTCAGTGTAGCCTTCACCCAGGGAGGATTTATAAATTTCAGTGAATAAGGTGAACATTATTTTAAAAGAGTTTCCACTCGGAGGGACAGGAGAGTCCACGGTGTCACTAGGCATTGACTTGGGGTTCAGGAACGGTTCCCTTGGGGATTCTAGCTCCTTCAGCCGCTTGCCGCACGACCTTGTGAGCAGTCTGTTGTTTAGCTGCCTCAGAAAGACCTCAGCTGGGAAGATTTGGGAAATTCAATGGGATTTTTAGCTGGATCTTAACGGATAGTGAAGACGTAGATAAACAAAGAGGAAATTAAAGGGAGCCTGCGGGATAAAGTTCAGGAGGCAGTGAAGCGGGAGGAGGCGGAGGTGATGGGCGGCCATGACTTTGGGGTCTGACCGGCCTGGCTTCAGCTTTATTCCCCATTTTAAAGACCTTTGGCAAGAGGATCTTGAAAGTCTTTGTGTCAATATAAAAAAAGGAGGTCTAAAATAACTGTAGCATCTTGTTGACCGATTATTCAGATCAAGAGCAGCTGTCAGCCGGAGGGGCAGTGCTCACCTGTAACCCTCTGGGAGACTGAGGCAGGAGAATCACAAGTTTGAGCCTAGCCTGTGCAGCTAAGAGACTTAGGATGATCCTGTCTCAAAATTAAAAAAAAATTAAAAAGAGGGCCTATAGGCCTGGGTTCAATCTCCAATACTAGGAAAAAAGAAAAACAAGAAAGAAGAAGAAGAAGGAGGAGGAGGAGGAGGAGGAGGAGGAGGAGGAGGAGAAAGAGAAAAAGAAGGAGGAGGAGGAGAAGGAGAAGGAGGAGGAGGAGAAGGAGAAGGAGGAGGAGGAGAAGGACAAGGAGAAGGAGAAGAAGAAGAAGAGGAAGAGGAAGAAGCAGCAGCTGCTGCTGGGGATTGAGGTTGTTGAGGTGCAGGACCACGAGCTGTGAGAGTGAGGTGGCCAGGTGAGAGGGCTCTCTACAGGCTCTCACTCTTGGTCTTTGGCACCCCCATTATGGGAAGAACCAGAGGAGAAAGAGTATGACAACAATAGATAACACTTGCATCCACAGAAGTCTACTTAAAAGGCACTTCGATGTGTTTTTATCTGTTTCTGAGATAGGGCCTCCAGGCTGCCCTTGAACTCAGTGTGTAGCCTGGGCTGGTCTCAGTCTCTCCATCCTCCTGCTTCAGCCTGTTGAGTGCTGGGATTACAGGGTGTACACTATCGCATCTGGCTCTGATGTGATTCTTATGCTACACTGTTTGGTGCAAATCTCTAAGAAAGCAGCTTATATTCAAAGACTGATGGTCTTTGGACCAGTCATTTACTGTGAGTGAATTTATCTTTAAGTGGTGTCTAAACAAAGCTGGGGCCAAGCAGAATGACCATCAGCAAGGAGGACGTGGGATGGTAGGGGGTGGGGAGGCGGGCGGGCACTGTGGGGGTGGGGGAGGATAGAGCAGGTGTCAGCTCCCACTTGGGGTGAAGGGGCGTCTCTGCAGGGGGAAGGTATCGGAGCCCAAGCACGGTGGGGCAGAGGCACCAGGCCACTGGATACACAGAGGGGTATTACTGACCGGGGAATTGTACGAGGATGGTGGGAGCCGTTTCTCACTATTGAAGAGAGCGGTTATGAATATAAAAATCAAGGCAACTAGAGTGAAGCCTGAGGTGAGGAACTGGAAACAGAGCTGCTGGTGTGAACTCCTGCTTGCAAACTTTACATGCGAAAAATGCCCTCCCTTTGGTGTCTTAATTTACATTTTAAAAAATTAATGAGGTCCAGCATCGTTTTCATTTGCCTGTCCTCCATTTTAGTTCCTTCTTGGAAATGCCCATGCACATGTTTTGTCATCTGGAGCTTTGGAATTCTGGTGAACTTAGCTGTTCCTTTCTAGAAAGGATCATGACTGTTTATCCCAGGTCTTTGGTTTTATGTTATTATGTACCCAGATTTTTAAATGTTTTATATGTTCAAGTCCGTTGAGTTTTTCCTGATGTTTTCTGCGTTTTGCATCATGCAGGGAAAATTTTCTCTGTCGCTCACTCGCTGTGCCTGCCCGTTTTTGCGTCACACCCTCGCAGCTCTGTGGCCGCCGGGGTACAGGGCATTTGCGGTAGCTGGGAGTAGAGGCTTGGGCTGCAGCGCCGCACTGCACTGCCTCTCTGGGAGTCCTTGTTGCCACAAGAACCTCGTGACCTTCGCACCTCTGGGGACTCATCTCAGATGAAATCCCTCGGGGGCCTTGTAGGCTCTTCCAACCAGCTTTGTTGTTGGAACAGCTTCCATGTGCTTTTTTTTTAATAAAGAAAATGAACAGGCACACACACCATGCACACACACACACACACATGCACACACACATACACACATGCACACACACTCAAGTGTTTAATTAGCAAATCGAGGATTAAGGGTACAGACTTTCTGGTTCTGCTTCACAAAGAGCAGGCTGATGAGTGGCCATGGCAGGGGACTGAGGGGCAGGTCCAGCCAGCCTCTAAGGCTGCCCAGTGCTGGGGCACCATCCTTGGGTGGGGCTTTCTGGGCTCCATCCCTGGCTGAGGGGTAAGGACTTGAGCAGGGATCCCCAGTGGCCAATTGACATCTGTCCTGGTTCCATGTGCAGAGTGTCTGCTGCCAGGGCCAGTGACTGTCATTTGAGGGCTGGTAACCACACGTACCGTGCTGGTCTTTTTTCCTGGCACTTATAGCTTCTGCCCATGCTGGGAAGTTTGGTTCATGTTTTCATTTGTGCCCCACAGCCAGCGCTTCATCCTCTTACCATCACGGTCAGCCACCTCTACCTCTTGCCCACCTGGATTGGGGGTCAAATGTGCCCTTCCAGGGCACCATGGGCTTGGAAGCTCTACCCTAGGTGGTTCCCTGAATCACACCCACTTCTCATCCCTCCCAGCTCCCATTGCTGCCAAGTTCCTGTGCAGACCCCAGGGCTCTGTCTCCTCCAGAGCCTGCGCATTGGTTTCCTTCTCTCCTTTGCCAACCTGTGTGTCCCTCTGCTTTCAAGTGTCTGTCTTCCCTAGACACCCAGTGTGCTGGGCTCTCAGCATCCTCTTCAATTCAGTGCCCCCTCCCCCACAAGCAGACACCCTGACGAGTGGGGCTAGAAATAATTCATGTCTTTGTTGGGGGTGAAGGGTCTTTGGTGTTATCCTTTGTAGGCTTTTGCATTGGTCAGCTTTCTCATTTGTGATCATTACTTGTGATTTGTCACCTTGACTGCTTAAAATATGCCTAGCAGATCAGTACAGCACAGTTCTGGGTGTGTCTGGGGGGGGCAGTTTCCAGAGTTGAGCAACCTGTAGCCCAGTAAACAGAGAAAGGCAGGCCCAAGCCAACTGTGGGTGCCACCAAACAATGGGCTGTAGCCTGGACAGAATAAAAGGGAAAGAAGGAGGAAGTTGGCACACATTTGGAAAAAAGCTTCATTCAGCTTGAGCAAATGAATCTTCTGCTATTGCCATTGCCTGTGGTCATCAGACTCCAGTTTCTTCAGCCTTCCAATGCAGACTCATACTTTTAACTCTCCAGGGAGCTTCCAGGCCTTTGGTCATGGACAGGTGCTGTATCCCTAATCTCTTGTTCTGCAGCTGCCTACTTCTTGGACTGAGTAGCTGCTGGATCCTTTTGCTCTCTAGTGCACAGACAACCCTTGTGGACTCTCCACCTACAATCCTGTAGGCTTATCTAATAAAATTCCTTCCATAATTTTTTTTATATAATCTAGAGATCACCAACCAATGTACTATTGCTGGGACAAACTACCTGACACCCACAAGTTAGAGGAAGAGGCTCATGGTTTCAGAGGTTTAAGTCCATGGTTATGATTCCAAGGCAGAAACATCATGGCATGATGGAAGGATGCGGGGAAAGAAAGTTGCTCAACTCAAGGAATCTGGGAAGATAGGTCAGGGGAAGAGAGAGTAAGGAAAGACCCAGGGACCAGATGGGAGGTATGATCAATAAACACAGGAATGTTTGAATATACAACTTTTTACAGCTAAAGACACATTGCCATTAATCCTTTTGATTTGAATACACTTACACCATTGGTCTTGCCACTTTCTGAAACAGTTCTGGAAGTCCTCTTTTGTGAGTGTCTTTTCATGACTATCTCAATACAAAATGTTTATGCCAATTTCTGTCAAATAAAAACATTAGGGTGAGACCTCCTCTACTTTATTCATTGGATCTGACTCCATGAGACTTCTGTTTCTTCCCCAAAGTCAAACCAATCATGAAATGTAAATGTTTTGAATCAGTTCAGGTAGCCAGGAATGGTGGTGCATGCCTGTAATCCTAGCACTTGGGAGGCTAAGGCAAGAGGATCATCACGAGTTCAAGACCAGCCTAGGCTACAAAGTGAGCTCAAGGCCAGCCTGAGCTGCATAGTGAGACCATGTCTCAAAAAGATCAAAAAAAAAAAAAAGTGGCAAGAATGATGGGTAAATGTATTCAAAGTGAGAGGGAGTACTTTAAAGAGGATTAATGGCAATGTGTCTTTTACTGTAGTACATTGAAAAATGTAACATTCACAGTAGTTTTTGATTGTATCTTGTATAGTCCCCAGGTTCATGGGTCCCCATGGAACCCCCTTCCTTTCAGCTAGGCCCCAACCCCTAATAGCCCAGTGACCTATGAACTCCTCAGAGTGTTAACTCATTGCTTTCATACTCAATCGCCTTTCCAGAAGTCTCTTAAGCCAGTCAAATTGACAATCAAGAGTAATTGCAGAGTTGTACATATCCTTGGTGATGCCGATATGACCATCTCTATCTAGTCTTCCTGATCAACTCTTCTTTCAAAGCGCAGTTCTAGGGACCGCATCGGGAGCAGAGGGGCAGAGCACCTGCCCAGCACAGCCAAGTCCACTCGGAGAACCATGAAACAAAGCAAAGCCCCCTTTTTAAAACCTGCCCTGTGCCCTCAGACATCATTTGTCTGTTTTGCTTCTCTGAATTCCTCTGAAGCGTGCGTATACTGTTACTATCACATTGTTATATTAAACTGATAATGGCTGAGTTACTTGTCTGTTCTGTTTTCTAGACTCTAAAATTCCACATCTTACTTATTATCTTAATAACGTATCTTACTATTTTGTTGATTTTCATATTTCCAGGACCAAATACAGTCTTGGAAAAGGGGCTTGGGACCCTTTTTTGTTTTATCTCTAAAACCTTCTTATCAGTTCTTATACCTAGTACTTCCCCTGCCTCACTCGTTCTGCTCCCGAGTGTCTGCTCTGGGGAAATGAGGTTACTGAGGGACTCTCGTAGGAAACGCTAAACCCAGGGGATTCTCTAGCTATGTTTGTTCATTTGTCTGTTTCAAGGACACAGTTGCTAATAACAGTTATCCTAGGGATCTTGTCCAGCTCTTGAACATGACTAGAAGATCTAATCAAAAGAGAGTAGAGGGGGAAGAAGTTCAGAAGCCCATCCCATGCCCGGCCCCCAGAACAGGCACAGTGTAGGGGTGAGTCTTAGAGTGGCAGCTGGCATTTCCGGGGAGCAGCTGGCACTGTCTCCATGCAGGCAGAGAGGAGCAGGGCCATTTCTGTAACAGCAGGAAGGCATGGCTGGTTGGGAGAATGGGGAGGAATAGTTTACTTAGACTTAGTTTAATATTAAACTAGGAGTAATATAAATGAACAAGGTAAAAAAAATGGCATGATAGAGTCCTGTGTTGGGAGTTTAATCACCAGGTTGGCAATGTAGGAGCTGATAGAACCTAAAGACCTTGGGGGAGGTCTTTAAGTCAACGGGGAGCATGGCCCTTGAAGGGACTGTGGGACTGGAACGTCTCCCCAGCTTCTTCTTTGGTGATCTGATCGCTTCTTCCCACACATACTCATACCATGGCCATCCACCATGAGGGAATTCAACCAAGAAAGCACTTGCTAGAGCCTGCACCATACTCTTTAGGTCTTCAGCCTCCCAAACCATGAACTAAATAAATCTGTTTTCTTCATAAAGTTTGCCCACTTCAATTATTTTGTTATAGTAATGCAAAATGGACTAACACAAGAACAAAATATGAACTATTATCTTAGATAATTAAGACTTGCCTCTGTTATAGTTATGATGAAACTGATCCAGGAGGAGGAGAAAACCGACTGATGTAGAAGAAAGTTTGGATACAGAAAGTGGACACAGAAACAGGGAAGGAGAGGAAAGTGTCTGCTACTTTCACCTGAAGCAATGCACCCAGACGCATGGAATCTGTTCTTTAAGTATGCAATTGTAGGTGTTAAAGTGAATTTACAGCCAGGATGGTGGCTCATGCCTGTAATCCCAGCACTCAGGAGGCTGAGGCAAGAGGATCACTACGAGTTTGAGGCCAGCCTGAGCTACACAGTGAGTTCAAGTCCAGACTGAACTACACAGAAAGACCATGTCTCAGAAAACCAAAAAATTTGCCAGTCATGGTTGCACATGCCTATAATCCCAGCACTTGGGAGACTGAGGCAGGAGGATCACTTTGAGGCCAGTCTGGGCTACACAGTGAGTTTAAATCCAGCCTGAGTTACACAGCAAGACTCTGTCTCAAAACAATCAAACAAACAAAAAAGTCTTATGTACTTACTTACAGACTTGTCCTTTGAAACCCTATCCTTTCATAGACCTTTGATATGACATCATGGAAAATCCTAATGCAAGAAACGAAGCTGCCCATGTACCTAGCCAGATTCATTAAATACCAGAACAGCCAATACTCTGTCTGCATGCCGTTATCACCTTTCATCAAGGTTTTCTTCTGGATAATCTCTCTAGTTTAAGCTGTTAATGTTACTGCCTTGCATACATTGTATCTTCAAATTCAGCGCTATACAAGAATTCTCCATTTGTGATGAAATTTAAG
>RJWM01039249.1:0-16225 GCA_004363535.1 Dasyprocta punctata | reverse complement strand
TACTCCAGGGATCCCAGCACCTCTGCCGTTCTTATGCAAAGGACTTCATATCTGCCACTAAATTTGCCACTTTTTCAATAAATTTCTGTAGATGCTTTAGAAGGATCAGTTTCCTGGAGTGGGGGAACTGGTCCTTACTTTGTTTCTTTGTCTCTAATGAGGCACCTTACCCTTAGAAACGTGGCTTAGAAAGGGAGAGATCATTTATTCTTATTTAGCACAGTGTTAGGTATGGATGTATTATATTTTCAAAATATTTCTTAGTATAGTAATGATCATGTTGGCTGTTCAAATTGAACTCCACAAAACAGTAAAGTATAACCTAAAGGAAATAAACTGAGGCATATAAAAGAAAGATAAGCTGGTTTAGAAGAGAGGTTTTTAAAAATTTCAACTCAAGGTCTATTAAGTGATCAATACCTTCCTGGCACTGTTAGGATGCTCAACCAGAGTTCATTCTCCATCTTCCTAAGATCTACTTCTCAGGTACCAGCCATGTATCTCTAACAAGAGGTGGAGATTATTTTAATTCTACCTCTAATAAGAAAGGAACTTATAAAGAAATAAGATAAACCTGCAGATGCCTATTCCAAATTTTCATGCCAGCTATAAAATCAACACTTTTTCTCTAATTTTCAACTATTTCTTTAAATATAAAATGAGGCAAAATCAGAACAAGTGAAACAGTGAAGGATCCTAAAAAGTGACCACTGTCTAGGAGTCTCACTACCTAACCTTTGACTGACATCTGTATTTGCACTTGTCCCCCAGCCACGCACCAGTGGTTACCTCCTCCTAGGCATTCAGGAAAGGAGCAGGTCAAGCTGTGCACCTTTCTGAGTGCTTTTATCTTTTTTGTCCCTGGGAGCTGGATGGGGCTTTTGAGGGTTGGTCATAAAGGATAAGAGGAAAACTAACCTGGAATTGAACCTAGGAATTATGTTTGCAAACACCATAGAAGAATAATGACATTATCTTGTACTACTAAATGAATCTCTCCCTTAGCTTAGTACAGGTTATAATGCCTACTTGAGTACAATCAAACATGTATTGAGGGCTCTAGGGTATTAGCAAATACTTGGAAAAAGTGGTAAAAGCAGTGACCTGGTGGTATTCCTCAGATTTCAGCGCATAATAGGATGTACTATCTGGAAATCTAGACGTGTTAGAATGAGACAGTTAGATGAAAGACATAGTCCCTTCTATGTGCAGCAGAATCAAAAGCCATGCAGAACATCCCTGGAACTCTCAGGACTACTATAAGGAAATATTTCAGGAAGCTAGATTTCTAGGTAGCATGCAATGACAGGAGTCAGGAAAGCACATATCATGCTCATAAATATTTCTTTGCTTTTAATGGATTTGAGGAACCAGATCAGTTGGGAGATTCACAAAGTGATCAACATGAAAGATTATGTTTGCATCACTTAGGACAGTTATGAAAAGATTAAGTTAATGAAATCTGTTGAGATGATATTATTGAGTTAGAATTTACAGAAGCTGGTGATTGATTTGATTTGGAGTGTGACTGAACAGATATGCTGCAGGAGAAGGTCACATCTAGGATGATTCCCAAGGTCTCAGCTGGGATCTCAGAAATGATCAATACCATTCTGTACTGTGGCAAGCACTTCAGAAGTCTAGTGTATTCTTTGATTTTGCAGTGACTTTCTCAGAAGTGAGACTGCTTTGCTTCCACCTGAACACCACGAGTTCCCTCTAGGGATGACATCAATTTTGTTTCTTGTCAAGCAAAAATTTAAAAGCATGGAGAGTCAGCTTTACTTCCGCTCCAAACTGAAACGTCATCTATTCCAGTATCATGTCTTTTGTCTTTTTACTCAAATATCAACAACTAGACCTTCGAGTTTTTAAAAATTAAACTGCAATGTGCCTTGAGAGCTGGGGTCAAATAGTCTCACTTGCCAGTAGTGAAATCCCATTCATATGACCTAATTTCAATTTCCTCTTTCAATCATATATATATTTCTGAATATCTATACATTTTCTGCCAGTAGAGTCCCCCCAACTTGATTTTCTACCCTACTTCTCGGAGTTCTCTTGGAACTCCTTCTTGAATTTTGCTTTTGTAAGTCATCTACATATGGTTGTTTGAATTATTGTCATAGACTCCTAATGCCATGCTACCTGCATTCCTGTTTTTCAGCCAGTAACCTGCTATTGATACCTCTTCAACTATCTTCCCATAGAAGGTTTCCTGATGTCTGTGTGGGTAGTTTCCTCTTCAACTTGAGGTAATCAACCATTATTAATACCATGACAAGTCCTCTGCAGTGCTCTGAACAGTTGATTGTCTTACCTCTTTCGATTTCTACTTCAAACATGAACTCTGAAATCTGTACTTACCAAAGTTCAATTTCCTTTATTGAAAAATATAAGCCATATATCATACACAAAAACGTATTTTAGAAGTGTATTGAAGATGGATCATGAAAGATTCAATTGTTTTTGAATTTGTAGTAAAATTTAAGAAACTATTATTAGGCATTTGGAAAAAAGATATTTGAATTGCAAGATGTTACAAACTTACTAAAAGTGTCACCTCTTGATTTGTTAATGACTTGAATATAATTACAGTAGAATTAGGTCAGATTGTTGGATGTGGTGGTATGTGTCTGTCATCTCAGCATTTGGGAGGCTGAGACAGGAGGAAAGTGGCAAGTTCAGGGTCAGCCTCGCCTACACAGTGAATTGAAGGCCAGTGTCATAGTTCTCAACTACATAGCAAGACCCTGTATTAAAAAAAATAGACCAAAGATTTTCAACTTTGGGTGTAAAATGGAATCACCACTGGAGTTTAACAAAAACACTAGTACTTGGTCCCCATCATCAAAATTACTGAGGTACTTGCTGAGCACTAGAATATTTTAAAGCCCCTCAGGGAATTCTACAGTGCATCTACGTTCTAGAATCATAAAACTTGATTAAAAATAATTGATGATACTTTTGTAAATACTAGATATTGTTCATGTGAGTTTGAAAACACAGAAAAACAAAATTCACGCACAGCTTACAAATAACGATTTTTTGGTTTATCACATGTGCGTGCACGTGCACACACACACACTCTCTCTCTCTCTCTCTCTCCTACATAGGATTTGAGATTTAAAAATAAAAAACAAGTAACAATGTTAAATTACATAAAAGTAATAGTGATTTGATATGTTGCTAGATGGGTGGAAATATTAGAGAACATTTTTAATGTGAATTAAAACTTACTATGTTAAAGGGAGTTTATAAAACTTTGGTTATTTCTGCAAAGCTTTATCTCCATTTACAAAGCTGTTATTAATATTCAGAGATGTTCAAGTGGCAGAGCCAAGCAATCAAGTCAAACAGTGGACATTCACTTCTCATCCCACCTCACTTTATCTGGAATTTAGTGAAGGAGAGACAGTAGTCAGAATCACTATGAGGTCAATTTTAACAGTCTTCTTTCAAAGGTGCAGAAAAGTGATTTTTCACTACATTAAATACTGATCAGAACTGAACTAATTGATTCATTCTAACCACATCCACAAGACACAAATGTGTAAAAAAACACTCAAGTATTATTTAAAGTCTATTAAGCAGACCAGAGTTCTTGTTTTGGCTTTTCCTCTCTTGAAAAGAATTACAACAGGCTGTCAAATTCTCAAAAGTTGCCTCAGTAAGCTAGATTATTTAGTATGCTACCATTAAGCCACAGGGCTATATCTTTTTTGTAAGAAAATAGCCACCACGAAATCATGACAGCCCATGTTGAGGGGTGAGATGTATTCACATTGCAAATTCTTGTGCTTTGACATTTTCTTCTGTAGCCTCCCTTCAAATGCTTTCCCTTTTCCTATCGCATGCTTTTCTATTCCATTCTATTAACACAGTTGTTTAGGATATGACTCCTTTTACTTCTATTAAATCTTAATTAGATTTCTTTTTTTTATTTAAGAGAAAATGGACACAGAAAAGAAAAACAAAAAGCAAAAGAGACAAACAAACAACAACAACAAATCCAATACAATAACATTATAGGTTTACAAAGTGAGATGATTGGGATTTGACAGTGGTTGTAACATTGCATATCGTTGCCTTCAAAGGTGTTGTTTAGATTAACAAAGACATGCAAAATTGATCTAATCATATGAGTATTAACTGTTCTTTTTCAATAACTAATGCATTTAGTAGTATAGTCATTTTAACTATATTATGTATACCTATATGCAAATTTATTTCTTTTTCCTTTTCCCTTCCTTCTTTCTTCTTTCCCCTTATAATGCCTCTTGTTATCCTCAAAATAACTGCCCATGCCATCAGGCACAATACAATCAAACAAAATAGTACAGGATAAAACCAATGAAAAACAAAACAATGGAAGCAATACATAGTAAAACAACACTGATTACTATAATGCCTCAAATTATCTTCTAAACAGTTGCTTATATCATCAGTCATAATACAATCAAACAAACCAAAATAGGATAAAATCACTCAAAACAAAACAATGAAAGTAATATAGGGTTTCAAAACAAGGTGATGAGATATTAATAATGGCTACCATAATGTGTTTTGTTATCTTTGAAATAGCTGTCTATGCCATCAAATGTAATAAAATTAGGCAAACCAAAATAGAATAAGACCAAACTAAACAGCTCAATGAAAACAATTACAGGACTCAAATCCTGATGATAGATTAACTATGGCCACTGCCTTCCCTTTTTAGACAGTTCCTCCCCCCTTTCATTCTTACAATATGTATTGTGTATTTTGAAACCTACTAATTCCTTTAGTTTTTTTGTACTAGGGAGATAACATGATGCTCACCCATGTGGTTCTGGGCCATTTCATTCATGAACATGATCTTAAGTTGTATCCATTTACCTACAAGAGGCTTGAGGTTATTTTTCTTTATAGCTCAGTAGCTTTCCATTGGATAAAAATGCCATATCTTTCTTGTCCACCTTGTAGCTAATGGACAAGTTACCCTGACTCCTTTCTGGTTCCCTGTCACATGTGTCATTGTTCTCTCTCTTTTGACTTTCAGTCTATGAACTCCCTTTTGAGTTTAATGTGTTTCTTATATAAAGCATATTGATGGATCCTGTCTCCTGATCCACTCTGCCTGTGTTTCTTTCCACTGGTGGACTGAGGCCATCTACATTAATAGTTAAGGCCAACATGCACTGCCTCGTCTCCGCCATGCCACTTTCCTGCAGTTGACTGTCCACTTTTCCTCTTTACTCAATTTTCTGCCCTGCTCGGCAATATCCCTCTACTACTGTCTCTGGAGTTGTAGTCTTTTTTATCTCTCTATAAAATGTCCTTCAGTATTCTTTGTAGGGTTGGCATGGTTGTCATAAATTCCTTCAGTTGTTCTTTGTCATAGAAGTATCTTGTTTCTCTGTTAATTTTGAAAGATAGTTTTGCAGGGTACATCAATCTGGGTTGGAAGTTGTTTTCTTTCAGGGCTTGAAATACTTCACTCCAAACACTTCTTGACCTGATGGTTTGTGTTGAGAAGTCTGTTGTGATTCTGATGGGTTTTCCTTTGTAGGTGATCTGTTTCTTTTCTCTAACAGTTTTTAATATTCTGTTCTTGTGTTGAATTTTTGGGATCTTGATTATTATATGCCTGGGTGTAGATTTATTTGGTTATAGTTAGCTGGAGTTCTATATGCTTTACTTATTTGAAAGTCACTTCCTTTTCCCATGCTTGGGAAGTTTTCTAAAATTATTTCTGTAAATAGGCTTTTAATTTGATTTGTATTGACCCCTGCTTTTTCACTCACACCTTTTATTCTTCAGTTTTGTTTCTTTGGGTTGTCTTGCAGCCGTTGTATTGTTACTTTCAGGTTCCTTGTTATTTTTAAGAGATCTTTCCTTTCATGATCACAAGTTGCAAATCTGTCTTCAAGGTTTGAAAGTCCATCTTTAGCTTCTTTCAAGTGGTTTTGCCAACTTTCATTGGAGTTTTTGATTTTCTGGTTATCTCTTTGAATCGTTTTCATGTAGTCTAAATCTTTTTTGTTTTGCTCATTCCAGGTTTCCCTCGTTTTCCTATGCTCCATTTTTTCTTCTATGTCTCCTTTAGAGTTGCCTAGCAGTTCTCTTATTATGTTTTTCATTTCTTCTTTTAGTTTAGTTAGTATTTCTGTTCTAATTTCTTTTATAGCTTTTTTTTTTTTTTGGCACTGGAGATCAAGCCTCATGCCTGCCAGACAGGCACTTAAGCCACTGATTCTAACTCCCAGCCCTAGTTTTTTGAGGCAGGGTCATACTATGTAACTCAGGCCAGCCTTGTGCTCACGTTGTAGCCCAAGCCGGCCTTGAACTCACAACGCTCCACCTACCTCAGCCTCCTGAGTGCTGGGATTAAAGGTGTGCACCACCATGCTCGGCCTTTCATAGCCTCTTGAAGTTGCTTCAGTTGCCTTCACCTCAGAAACTTCAGTTGTGGGATTCCCGATCTCTTCTGTGTTTGCATCTCCTGGACTTGCTCTGCTTGAATTGGAGGCCAGAGACTGCCTTTTGCTTCCTTGTCTTGATATATTCCTGGGTTCTTCTGGGCAAATGGGTACTGGGGACCCAGGCACTCTTTGCATTGGCCACAATTTCTCTGAAGTGAGACTGGTTCTTCTAGCCAGTGCTGATTATGGATATCTGATGGTTGCCACTGGGGGCGCTGTTGTGGTGCTATCTGCTGCCTTTTCCCAACCCACCTTGTCTCCTGTCACCCGTGGACTCTCCACCACCACCCCTGGAGCACACACAGAGCTGCCGTCTCCAAACCAAGCCGGTCACCCTCAGGGACCCTCTGAAGTGGCCCCCAGTATGCACACAGGAGCAAGGCTCAGCCTGAGCAACCTCCACAGGTCTGCACCCAGCTAGGAATCCCCAGCCCAACTCCAAGATGTCTCCCTGCCAGTCTCCTCCTCACACGGGAGGGTGAGGACCTCAGCACTCACAGTTCTCTAGGTCTGCTCCCCCTGTCCACTGCCACTCTCCTCCAATGCTGCCTCTCTCAGCAGAGGCCTCTGGGGTCACCGTCCCTGTAGCACCTAGATTGTGTGTCCCCAGGTTCCAGCAGGTCGTCTCATACAGAGGGTCTGTCTCCGGGCAGAGGCACCACCAGCTACCACCTTCTTTGTTTCAGTGTTTCTTTTTACTCTTTCTGTGGGCTTCAATTCTCACTTCAGATTCTTCCTGGGTCCAGAGGACCCACTTCCTTCCCTCTTGTCTTCCCCATGTTGCTATATTCCAGCATCTGGATGGTATCTCTCAGGGAGGCTGTTTATTCTGCTGCTTACAGTTCCGCCATCTTGTTCTTCTTCCCTTAATTAGATTTCTGAGTGCAACTCTTTTTGCTTTGTCTAGTGGGATCCTGTTCCTTGATTTAATGTTTCCTAAATTATGTTGCTTGCAATATCAGCATCACAGTTACTCAACATTTTGATTCAAAAAGTGTAGACTCATTGGATCCTTACCAGAAATACTATATCCAAATTTCTGATTTGGAGCCCAAGATTTTAAGGAAATACCTAGATGACATACATGAAAACTGCAGTATAATTTCTACACAGGACTCATGTCACCTGCCACATATTGGTTGCATTGGTTTAACCCTGAGAAAGTCATCATATTTCCAAAAATCTAGGATTTTTTAAGATGACTCCTAAAGATCACATAAAATAACAAGTTAGCACAAGTTAAAAATAAGAGTTCAAGCAATAGACATTCTTTAAGTCACTTTAAAAATCATTTTACAATCAAATCAAAGAGAATTTTATTGTCCTTAAAAAAATTTTTAAGATAAAGTTCTTAAAAAATAGAAATAAAAATACAAAGGCTTTCATTATATCTATCACAATAGAAATAGGAGATAAAATATCACGTAGAGTTTATAGTGGGTTTAACATCTGGTTTGTGTCAGAGAATGGATGATTTGATTATCTCTGATATTTAATACAGCTGCAAAAACATGAAGGATCAAAAATGATCCTTTGAAACCAGGGCAGGACCAGTTTTTATTCAAGAAATGTGACCCCTAAAGGTACCAAGATGGAAGAAAACTTTAGTTTCTCTCATAATTTGTCTATAGCTACCGATGGTCAGAAACAAATTAGAAGGTGGTCAGAAGTAATTTTTGTAAGACATAGGCTTTAACTGACTTGTCCCTAAAATCCTACCTTTGAGCATGGTAGTAGGAATGCAAGATGACCATCCTGAGCAGCATAAAATGTCAAGAGGTGTGTATTATTTAAATAAGAAAGAGTTAAGTTTCTTCTTATCTTTAGCCTGAAATTACCAGAATGATATCTGCACACTGGATAACAAATAGAATGACTCTTTACCTTTTCCCAAGGGAACAGCAAAGGAAGAAATTTTGCATTATTGGGTCTCACACAAGCTCAAAGAAAATACCTTCACTTGGAAAAGGTTTGTTTGTTCAGAAGAAAACATTTGTCTGTATCGCTGAAGAGATCTCTGAATGAATCCAAAGCTTTATAGAAATAAACAAGGCACTGTTTATTTCCATGTCTCTCTTTCCCTCTGTCTTATTCCCAGCCAACAAAGATGGGAAGTATCCTCTGTCTATCTCACATTCTGATTATTTCTTTATTCTGGTCAACTTTCCAGACTGGAGTTAAATCAGAATACTTTCATTAAAACTAGTCACCACCTAGAAAGTTCCCCCATCCATGGTTTAATTATTTTACACCACAAGAAAACACACTCAAGTCATTTTTGCTCTTATTTTTTTCCCTCATCATAATCACAGTAAGTTTAAAGCAAAATAGAAAATTCAGTTTCTGGCCTTGAATTATAACATGTTAGAAACATGGGATCTTAGGGGCTTGCAGCCATTGAGATACACTAAATTATGGTGTGTCATACTGAGAAGTATATCTAGAGAGGAACTTTTGAAAAAATGTAAAATAAAGGTGAGTGACTCCTCACGTTTCCTCCTTTATATTGGTTTCTCTGTCTTGTATTACAATTTAAATTGTTTGGGCCTAAGAATGTCTTTGCAGGTTTTTAAAGGGTTCTTAGATATTGTCTGTGCTGCAGTCTTCTAGACACATTTAGACTGTGATGAGGGAAATTTTGATGAAGAGATGGGATACTTGGGTCTAGAAATATTTCTTGCACCCAACTCAGGCAGAGAGAGCATCTTCGAGAATTGTGAGTCTCCTTCTGTCTGGCTGAGTTGGATATTGCTCAAGTCTGGAAGCTGGGTATCACTCAGCAGTGAACTCCACTGGTCCTCTAGATAATGAGGAGTCTAGGTGGGATGGTGACACCAGGACTCTGAAATGCAAAGTGAGAGAGACTGAAGTTTGACAGTTCCTGCACTGACACTAACACTGATTCATGACAGCTTCCTTGAAACCTTCATTAATTTTCACCTATTTTAGAACAATTCAGAACTCAGGATTGCCAATTCTATGATTGAAGGACATGATAGGAATGTTTTAAGAGTCACTGCGTCCTACCTAGAACCACATGGCTGGATAAACAGGAGTTAATTGCATTCAATTTAAAATTACTGTCTTCAGGATACCAAGTGACACGGTCCCACCTCACTCAAATCTTTCTCCAACTTTCCTGGCCTTTTTGACAGGTAAACAAACCTAAAGAACAAACTGTCAAATTTCAAGATGTGTCTGAAATCCAGTGGTTCTTATAATTTATATAAAGAAGAGGGATATTTAGCTTTGGAAATAATCATGCAGTTCCAATTAAATTTTGAGACTTTCCTAAATTCAAAATAAATGACAACCTTGGAAATTCCATACTTTTTATTTTTATCATTTTGTTTTTCGGGGCACAAGAATCCTTTTAGTGCATCCATTTTAATTGTTCATCTGTGAATTTAATAAATTCAAGTCAATTTAGTCAAATAATCAATTGGTATTGACTTAAATGAACTGATAGGTAGTCTTGAGATCTTCAGAATATTAATGAGAGAGGAGAGACAGGAGAGAGACAGACAGACAGACAAAGCATGGGCACTTGCTTGCATATATCTCCTAAGACCTACAACATGGCCCAGGGGAAAAACATGGAAACATAACCATAAAAGAAAGAATATGGTTTTGTGTAAATATTGGTAAGGCTAGTGCAAACATCATAGGCTGAATATGATCTTGTTTAACTTAAAACCTTTTTTAAAAAATGGTCAAATGCCAGTAGAATTATTTTCATAGGAAAAGATTTATTTTTATTTAAACAACTATATAGATACCACCACTCTTTTCAGTACTTTTAATAATATATATCTATAACAATAATAAAAAAATTATTCTGAATTATATCATTCTCATACATTTCTTATGATTGGAAGAAAGACAATATGTTCGACAATGTATAACTAAGACACATGCATACCTTCAACAGAAACTGGGTAAAAAATAAATTGTCAACATTTGTCCATTTTGGATATTGCAGTGTTTATTTATTGACCTGACTTTAAATACATATAAAGTAATGCAAAATGACTGTGACAACAAAGGAAAGAGGAAAACACATTCAGAAGGGAGTACTAACCATGGTTATCGGAGTATTTAATTATATAATTTTAAACCAAATTTTATATTTGAAATATTTAATAACAGTTACTCAAGTATTTCACAGAGCTGGGGATGTGGCTCAGTGGTGCACACACAAGACCCTGGGTTCTATTCCTAGGACTAGAGAGAGAGAGAGAGAGAGAGAGAAAGAAAGGGAAGGGAAGGGAACAGAAGAGACGGGAAGGGAAGGGAAAGGAAGGGGAGGGAAGGGAAGGAAAGATGAGATGAGAGGGAAGAGAGGAGAGGAGAGAGGGGAAAAGGATGAAAGGAAAGGGGAGAAGGAAGAGGGGAGAGATTGATTCTGTATTGGGAAGACAGAGACAAACAGAGAAAGGAGAGACAGAGAGAAAGTACTTCCCAACCTACAGTGGTGTCGTGCTCTGCCCTACAGAGATAGGATCAGGATATAGTTGAACAGATTTTAAAAGGAAGCTGTTAGCGAGGAGCGATGGTGCACACCTGTAGTCCTAGCAATCCAAAGGATGAAGCTGGAGGTTTACTGTGAGTTGGGACCAGCCTGCAGCCTGGACTACACAGTGAGACCCCATATCAATAAGCCAAAAAGAAAAAATGAGTAGTTTTTTCAGTACTCAGCTTCATTTCCTTGTCTGCCCTGTCTCCAAAGGAGCCCTTCCCCAGAGCTTGTGGGTTGCTATAAATTACTGATCCATGGAATAAAGTTATGAAATAGTTTGCTCTGTTTTTGTTTTTTAAATTCTGTGCATTCCTCGGAAAAAAATATAAAATCTTGAAGTGTTTATGCTAGAAAATGTCCATGATTTTTATACAAAATGCAGTAGGTCATTTGGAATAAAAGGATAGCCAACCAAATGTGACAAAGGAAGACTGAATTGTGATTTATTAATTAATTGCTTGTGTATGCTCTATCTACCTATAACTACTATATATAATATATATATAATATATAATATATTCTTATCACAAATTAGCAAATTCTTTCAGCTCTTCTTAATTATTTTCCCTACGTTGCCTTCTCAAACTTCTTCAGCCAACTGCCAAGGGACTGAAATTTAAAGATTTATTGTTTGCCTTCTCCACATATCTACAAAATTTATGCCTCCTATAAATTAATAACTAGTCAGCACCATATATTTCTATCACCTTGTGTTCTAGTTGGATTAAGTCTGAGGAATGTCAAAGAAGTAGGAAGAAAAAGTATTCAGGTAGTACCTTAATTTGCATTCCTTTTTAATAGCAGAGAGTTTACAAAGCATTTATCCCATTACAAATACCAATTTGCTGTGTATATAGGCACCCTGAGAGCAAGATAGTATCAGTTTAGAGGTTGGTTCTATCATTTTAGAGACAGCGTTCACTTCTGAAGTCACAGGCCCCGAGAACAATGACAAGGTCACCCTGCCTTGTGCTTTTGTTTGAGAAGAGATAGCCCTTCAATGCTGAGAAACCCAGCTTCCAGGAACTGCAGGCCTCGGCCCAGGCAGTGTCTTTCACGTAGCCCTGCAGAAAACAATTGTGTGAAGCACGGTGACCTCAGAAGCCCAAAGCCTCACTGGCTATTTATGAATGCAGTGTGTTCAGAAAATGGGCTCAGGATGAGGAAGCCCTATCAGAGCCCGATTTAGCTCCAGGCTGCCCGTGAGAGCATCCTTTGAGAAAACAAGGGTAAATACAACAAAAGCCACTTCAAAGGTAGAGGACCAGTCACATGGTGCATTTCAGAGAGCAAAAATGAGAGATCTCAAGAAAAGCTTTAGCCCAACAAATAGAACACTGGGGCATTTGTCACTGAAGTAGATGATCCAGAAATTTGTTATTTCTCACCAGCCTTGTATCTTTTTTGTGGGAGTTAGAAATGTGGTCAGTGCATTCTTTTTGTATATAAGAAAACATTTTACAATGAATATGAGAATAAATAATAGTGCCCATCTTTGAAATATCTTGGCCCCATTGTTAACTCCAAAGTGATCTGAAGAAGTGAAATAGTCTCTTTTCTTCCGATTCAGCCACTTTGGGTTAATGCGAGCTATTATTGGTGGAAATTGTGCATGACACAAAAATGTCCTGTGAGGGCTTGAATGCCATTTACTTGATGTACCATCTCCATGTTAGTTCTAGCGACTGAAGACCCCAGTAGGCATCAGTACCCTAGTGAAAAGCGAACAGGAACTTCTTTAAATGAATGCAGCAGCTACTGCAGAATGGTGCAAAGCCTAGCCTCATTGATTTGAGACTTTCTGTCATTTTTCCCCTTCTATGCAAACTATATACTTCACTTATCAAAGGACTCCATGCTGTTTAAATACTAGAGTTTTTTAATTAAGTGTTACATACCTAGATTGAGGCACATATTCATTTGAGTGAAGTTGTGGGATACATGCCACCATAACTGGCTTTCAATGAGAAGACAATGCCAGTTAGTAGCGGTTTTAGATTGTGATGACTACCAATGTGATGTTGGAACGTGTAAAATGCTGCCATACAGTAGGGCACAGCTGGAGTGCAAGGAAAGTCACAATGATGCGGAATGAATTCTTTTAAAGTTTTTCAAAAGTGACAAATCTTATCATTGGTATATTGCCTCAGACATAATTTAATTGAAAATGCATGCATTAAGATACCTTATAAACACATATTTCACTGTATACCCCGCCAGACACATTTGAAATGTGAATCACATGCTCACTGTTTAAAGTTATCTGCAAGATTGTTCCAAAAATCTTGATGCAACTCTCCATTGTTCTTTGGAAAGATTATAAAAACTTGCTTTGAGTCTTCTGTATAAAAGCGAAACAACACTATTCCACTTTCATGTCCTCTGGAAAGGATACGGAATCAGCCTTATTTATATCATGTACTAAAAACTGCATATTCCACTCAGTGCTACGTGTAACTATGAACTGGTAACAATTTCTACCCAGAATCCTAGCTCTACATGAAATGAAAATAAATGACCTCAGGGTTTGCGGTTCTCTTTTTCAGTCTTAACTAATAGCCAAGCGGTGCCCACCCAGGATGACAGAACCATTTGTGAAACAGTAAAATTATAGTAACACAATGGCTCCTTAAGAACAAAGCTTTGTAAATGATTTGAAGGAAATGATATCACTTTTAGACTAATCGAGAATCTTAGTGTTTTATTTAGTATATGGATGTAAGTGTTCTACCTTCATAGAATATGTCCCATCTTAAAACAACCTTCAGAGCAGGCCTGGGATGAGCTTAAGCCAGAAGAGAAGATTTTTTTAAAAAGTCAGTCTTTTCAAAATCATGCAAATTATTCTGATGATTTTAAAACAGATTGGTGAAGGCTCACTAACTGAAAATTTTACCTATCTGTGACTTTAAAGAGTTAGAAAAGCATGAAACTTTTAGAAGTAAAGCAGACAACTCAGAACTGTTAAACTGCAAATTAAAGAGAACACTTTCACAAAATTATGTTTTTAGCTTTAGGGAATGTATTTCAAGTTATGTCAAGATAATGACTGATGAGTTGATGGACGTGTCTGAACTCCACAAAGGAGGATGATTTCAAGGGGAAAAAATGTGTTTGAGGGAGGAAAGAGCTTTATATAAAAGTCATTTAAATAAATGTTCAAAAAACTGTGTGCTTCTTGGAACAGTAAAGAACAAATTCTCCACTGAGCACTCCAGATGGATATGAACAGGGAGAGAGAAAAATACAAACACCCAGCAAAGTATGCAGACATACATGCAAAGACAATCCCCATCTGCAGTCCGAGGAAGAGTGAAAAGGCACTTTCTGTTCACTATTGTGTAGTGAGCTCTATGAAAAGTTAAGAGTTGGGTTCTATGCTGCAAGTCCACAAAGAATAAAATGGCAAATTTGCCTGTCTGAGTTCTGCCAAGAGCGTCATGACAAAGTCCCCGAATCCAGCAGCTTAATTATGAGGTAGGTCTTGACAGCAGGCATCAGGATGTGTCAGTATTGCCTACATGCCATGCATGATTTCTGAACACAGGTTAGAAACAGTAATATATCAACCTCATGACCTAGTGAGTCTAAATGCAGTTATGACATAAAGCTTATTTCAAACAAGAGAATAAGGTCAAAATCTGAGTATGAGCAGGATATTACATGACTGTTTTGTAACTGCATATGTTTATCTATCTTTTCAACTACCCCAAATATCTTCAAAGTAGTGCTTATTCCATAATTTGCATTACAGATGATATTTCAGAATTTATATGAAGATGTGTCATCATACCCATGTAAGTAGATACTCAGAGATCTTGCTGGTTAAAGGAGAATTATAAGTTTGTTCATTTTGAGGTTCGTATTATTGCTTCTAGAACAATGACTTGTCTGCAATACAGAAATCAAAGTAGTAAAATACAGATTAACCTCCCTACTTCACTAGCAGAATTACAAATTATTTTTATTTCAGTTTTAGGACAATTTGCATATCATATAGGGATGCACACTGGGCTTAGACTAAGTTAGACTTGGGTTCAGTTGTTGATTCTCTGTAATAGCTGGACAACTTCCTGGATGACCACTTTGGAGGCTCTACTTTCTCAACCGGAAGACAGGGGAGAAAAATTTACCTAGCTTATATCAGAAGATCATTGTGATGATTGATTGGGTTACGTGTGTGTAAATACACAATCTTTATCAATAGGCATTTTGATAAAGTCTCATGATCATGTCACCCCTTCCAACATGCCATGTATATTGTGCACTTGGTCCTTATCATTTTTCTCACCCTTACATTTATAGGTCATTTTTTCCTCTTTCAGTCAGGAAAAAACATTAGGATTTTGTTAGCATACAGACTATTCATGAGGGATTTCAAAAATTAAGTATTACAGCAGTGATGGCGAACGTTTCATGGCTTTCGATGATAACAAACACCTGATTGTAGCATGCATGACATAGGTTCACCACCACTGCGTTACAATTTCTGAAAGCCATTTTTCTTATAGTGAAAATTTTAATTTTGAAGAGAAACTCAAGTTCTGTCCACCAAAGAAAAATGTGGCCTATTTGTGCAAGCAGTTTAAAAATTATTGTTTACGAGTCTTTCTTGTACCTAGTTCTAGGGTTGCTGAAGTAAAAGAAAGCGCAATATATGTAGCCACAACAAAACTATGTTTTACCTCAACCCACCCATTTTATAAGAACTAAATTTTGAAGTTGGTGTCTACATTTAGAACAGTTTCTGAAAAGTTCTATATTTGGGAGATGGAGATTTCCCAGTGTCTAGAAATACAGCCTTTCCGGTGTGTTCTGCAAAAATCCAGATGGGAGTTTCACTAAAACCAAGTAAACAACCTCAACTCCTTTGCCGTTATCTCAAATATGAGTTGATATCAGTAGATTGGACAAGAGCAGTAACAGCTTCTAGTGCTAGGTTTGGGAAATTAGACTTGCAATTCTACTTCACTCCTGATCTTTCTCTCTCTCTCTCTCTCTCTCTCTCTCTCTCTCTCTCTCTCCCCCCCCTCTCTCTCTGTCTCTCTCTCTGCTATAAACTCACTAAGAAGAAATCTTATGTTCTCAGCTATAGGTCCCCTATGCTTAATTAACTCTGATATAGATTAAGTAACTAATGAGTCCCTGTTGAAGGTATGAAGAAATAAACTGGGTGTGAGTGTGTATAAATGTAAGTTCTAATTTAAAGAGTGAAATGAATTTTAAAGTCAAACAACTGCTT
>RJWM01039248.1:0-16222 GCA_004363535.1 Dasyprocta punctata | reverse complement strand
TCATGCATTTGGGTCTCTAGTGGGACTCTTGCATGATATTGCTGTGGGATCCAGGCCCTCGGCTATCCTGGGTCTTAGTACTGTGGAAGGATTTTCCTGCACCGTCTTGTGTTTAACTTTGGGTGATTATTATAAAACAGTATTACAAACTCTGTGTCCTGTATGTAGTTGTTCTCCCTGTAACCCCTGACTACAACACACGGGAAAGGGGCGAGGAACCGGTCCCGATCTGGGATATGTTCCATTTCCAGATTCTGCGAAAGTGATGGAGGAGTCGCGGGAGAAGCCCGAGTTGCTCAGATCGCCAGCTCAGGGACAGACAGGCTGGGCCTGGGTTCCCTGCAGGGGATGACACCCCCTGCGGCCTCACGGGCACTTCACGGCCCTTCTCTGCCTCAGCTTTCCGCAGGAAGGTGACAGCTTCCCGTCCGCTCTGTGCGGCAGAAACCGCGAAGTCGCGAAGACAGAAGACACCTCCATTTGCAGTCTCTGGAGTGCCGAGGGTGGTGGCTGTTCTCAGATTCCTGTCTGCCTCTGGGTAATTGGCAAACAGGGATGCGCCATTTGTCACAAAAATTAAAAACATTTGAAGTAAATGTGAGCTATAAGCGTGTGCTTATTATCGAAAGGAAGCAAACCCTCGTTTCATAAGCTGATAATTTTGGATACATTAAGCAATGCGTCGCGCATAGCGCTTTTAGGTTTAGGGATTTTAAAAAACAGTATTCTCATCCAATAAAGGGAACTGGAAAAGATAGGATTATATCAATGGCAAAATTTGTTTCCTGTCCACCCCAACCCGCCCCATTGGCTTTTATGTTTTGGGACATTTTAAAGAGTTAGAATTTCTGTGACACTCCCCCGCAGGTATACTTCAGCCGCAGTCAGCCTCTCAGTCCTGGACCCTGGCACCTCCCTGGCCCCCTACACTTGCTTTGGTGGCCTTGGTGACCTTTCTCATCTCTCCTCTCCCTCTCCCCTGTCAGCCCCCCGTGTTTCCAAGTTCCCAATTTAAGACCAAGCTCAACTCATGGGATGATCCCCCCACCAGTGTAGCCTGGTGTCCTGTTGGGGTGGCCACAGCCCCTGCCCCGAAGGATTTCTCTGCTTTCAAAGCTGAACTTGGGCGATTGACCGAGCGCAGTGGACGAGCTGTGAAGAGGCCCCGGGCCTTCCATGCCAATGCCATTTCATGACAGTCCCCTTGGGAAACCAGGAATCTTGTTTGAGAGGGGAAATAAAACCCCAAAGGGTTATAAACAATGATCGTAACCCTGATGGGGCCTTTCATTGTCATTGAATAAGCCATCCTAATTTAATACAATGCAATCACAAGGGGCTCAGATTTTGAATCTCCTGTGTATTTTGAAGCATGGCTGAAACATAATGGACCTAATTGATTCCTTCCAAATATGCAAAACCTACAAAATTCCCTGGAAAAAAATTGTCATTAAGAAAAAAGAAAGAAAATATTGAGAAATACAAATTATTTCACTGTTTCCCAGAAGAAAAAAGCCAACCCCTCTAGACAGTCTTCACGAGATTTCTAAGAGCGAGGTAGGGGGAGGAGGTCCTTCCCATTCAGAAAACAGGCGCTGGACCCTCGACGGTGCCCTCCCTTCCTCTCTGCTGTGGGTGGCTGCAGTGGGACAGTGCGGGGGACAGTCCGGAGTCAGGCAACCCAGGACTTAGAAGGAAAAGGTTCAGTCTAGGAAGATGGAGGTGGAGACAAAACCACTTGATTTGATGCCAAATATTTTCACGTTCGGGGCCCTTAAACCCCCTACTTCACCCCCTCTTTGATCAGGTTGCTAACTGCTCCTGTGGCTGGTACGAGCCTCAGGCCCCGGGACCAGGAGACGGGCCGACCTGCCACCTCCCTGGGGCCCGGGTGTCACCTCTCATCTCAGCAGGCCGGTGCCCCGCAGGAGCGGCTGGGAGAGCCCAGGATCTAGCAGCGGGGCTTTGCGGAGGCGGCCTCGAGGATCGTGCTCCAGGTGAGGAAAGGTGTTCCTGGAGGGTGGCCCAGCACGAAGGAAGGAGGAAGGTGCAGGATGTGGCAGAAAAGCCAGGTGTAGCCATCGAGGCTGGACCGGGCAGGAAGGCCATGCGCGGGGCCTGCTGGGGGTGGGCACGCCTGGGCCCGTGGCTAATGCTGTCTCACGGCAGCAGCAATAGTTTGGCAGCTTCTCCTGGCCACTGAATCCTTGTAACTCTTCAAATGTTATTTCTGGCTGAGTTGAGCGATTTCAATGCAACATCTCGATAGCCTTGGAATGATCATGTGACCCCAGAGCACAGGACCCTGCAGCTGCCAGCTACTGCCCCAGCCAGCTCCTGTCCCCTGGCTGCAGCTCCGTCATCCCTGGAGCCTGGGGTCCTCCCTGAGGAGACGATGACAGCGCCGGGAGCTGGGGAGCGCCTTCTCCGTCCCTGGCATCTGTTTCCAATACGCCATCTGCCCTAGACAACAAGCCCACGTCTTTCTTCTTGTTCTTCCTTCTCTACTTCTTGTTTGGCTGGAGGGAGCGGAGGAAATCATTAGAGCTCGTGGTGGGTAAGCCGCAAGCTCCCTGCAGAGGAAGGGGTTCGGGGCGACTCTCAGGGACCCCCTGCCATGGGCTTGGAGCTCGGCTCTCCTGAAGGCTGGGGCAGTGTGGAGCGGGGACTCGAAGTCCCTCTGCTCACGGGTGGACGCGGATGCAGCAGGCTGAGGACGCAGAGGCTGTATGCAGACCCTGAGAATCACCTTGACCTCAGCTAAAAAGACTTAAATACTTAAAACTCCTCTGAGCAAAACGAGCAGAGGCTCGAGGAGCAGAGCAGTGCCGGGAGGACCCGTTTTCTTCTCGGAGTGCTATCCGGGACACACCATATGTTTTTGCCAAACCATTTGGGGGCTCTAGAATTTTCTATTCCTGGTGGTAAGATGGAGCTAATAGAAGTTGCCACCTCACTGGGCTATCACACGCCCTCCTCAGAGCATCTATGAATGCTGTGGTCTCCTGGGGGAAACCATGTACTGAAAAACCACAGGAGACTCATGTGAACACCAGCCCAAGCCCGGCCCTCCCTTTCGGTGCAGGTGTTTGGGGCTCAGGTGGACGCCGTCGTCACACATCTCACAGAAGTGACACACGACTGGGTGGCCTGTGCTTTATTATTATGATTTTTTTCCCTTGAAACAAGGCAGTGAAATATGCCAGACTGAGGCTCAGGAGGTTTTCTTTTCTATTGCTGGTGTATGTTTGCAAAACAGGTCACAGCTACATTCCCCTAGGGCTTAGATGGCTCTCAGGTGGCCTCCTCTCTTACCAGGACCGTCTGCACGCAGGTGATGTTTGGTGGACACCCAGGTCCATCCTGGGTGGCATGGACCCTGGCCTTCCTATCCTTCTGGAACTGAAGGCAAGACCGGTTGGCCTTTCACCCCAAATCACCAGGCTCTGCTCTCATCTCTACCCTCACCCCTTTCCCGCGGACAGATCTGTGAGCGTCCATCCTTCCCAGAGGCCAGGGACTGTTTACCAGACTCTCTGAGAGGGCTTTATCATACCAACGTCCATGTGTTTTCTTCAGAGATTTCCAAAAAGGAATAGAAAAGATCTAGCAACCCCGAGTTGGTTTAGGAACCAGCATGTCCCTTGCTTTAAGGAACACAGTAAACATTTCGGAAGAGCGCGCCAGCTCACTATCTGACTCTCTCTTCAGCGACTTCAGGGAAAACAGCAGCAGTTAGTTAAGCAATGTTTGCCAAGAGCAAATCTGGGGATGGGTGTTGATTTTAAAGAGAAGGGAAGAGGGGGCGAGCTGCTCTCTGCAGGTCCTCTGTGCAGAGCCTTGCTTTTCGGGACCTTCGTGAAGGCCACGGGGCCTTCCTAACCACCCTGCTGCTGGGGTCCCTGCCAGCTGAAGAAGCTGAGCTGTGGTCTCTGACACGAGCTGCAGGCCCCCAAGTCTGGAGACAGGAGCACGGGGGAGCTCCTCTTCGCCGTGCACGGACCTGACCCTAGCACTTGGCCGGCGGCCTTGTGCTCAGGGAGAAGGCTATCAGAAGTGAGGACAGGGATCTTCCCCACCGTGACATCTGCAGCCCTCCGTGTGACCCTCTTTTATACTCCAGCCAAACATAATTAACGCGTCTCATGCCTTTTCAGAGTCTAGTTTGTTTACAAAGAACACATTTTCTGGCATTGGAGAACTCAACAGCAAAGAAATGCTCTTTTGTCACACGCATCTGGAAATCCGGACTGAATCCCGGGTGTCACCCCCACACCCCAAAGCTCCAAGCAGGAGGCTGCACAGTGGCTATGCGAAGACTGCGGTGCTCCTTCCCAGGGCTACGACTCTGTGCTGTCTGCACCCGGGGGAGCCGGGGCACGGGGCCGCTGAGCTCCTCATCACCTGGGTGTGTTTGAAAATCTTGATTTTGTTTTACAGGCCACAGTTCAGCCCATCCACATCAATTCCTGTAATAGGACAGGATGTGCTTCGTGTGGCCCAATTATATCTTTTCTTTTGGGCACAACCAGAGCCATCAATTAGTCCTGAGTTGGCGCCTAACGCCGATCTGAACTGCTTGAAGACAGATCTTCCGCGGAAAGCCCCGGTGGTGCTCCATGCCCAGGAATCCTAATCACAAGGCCTTACTGTGGTGGATGCACCTGGCTCGCCCAGCTCATGGACGGCCTTGGTGAGCCGCCCGCTCCTCAGCGTCCTGGTGACCCGAGGCTCCGCGGCAGCGGACTTGGAGAAGCGAGGTTGACAGGAGCCACTCTTGCCCCGTACCTTTCTGGAACTGCTCGCTTTCTTGCTTGTCCTTTCCTGAAAAGGTCAAAGAGAAGAGAGAGGTCTCAGCAGGTCCCGGACCCAGTTTTAACCTGGCTTCCCCTTCCCCACGTCCAAGCTGACGAGTCACCTGGATTCCTGGTGCCTCAGTTTCTCCAGTTAGAGTGCAGGACTCAGACTGGGTGACAGTTAGATGGGCTGGGACTGTGCAGTCGGGACAAGGTGCTGTTGCTCTCCATCTCCGTGGTCACTCTTGCCGTTTTCAGTGATCGTCTCTGTGCGGGCCTCACTGTCCTGGGCGCGAGGACACAGGGTCCCCACCCCGCCTTGCAAAGCCTCCCTCCGTCGCGACGCTGGTGGCCAAGATGGGGCCCTCTTTCCTTTCGCACTTTGGGAATGGCCGGGCCTGGCACTGTACTGACCCGGAGGTGCTGCCGGGGACCAGCCCTGGCCCTGCTGAGAGAGAGCCAGCGCACTGCGGGAGGACTCCGGGGCGATGCCGGGCAGCGTGCGGTGCTGGCCCCCACGGTGCAGGTTCCCTGTGGAGCTGCACCCACAGGTCCTTCTGTGGCTGTGGGCAGGGGCGTGAGGGGAGACGGCGTCTGGCCAGGGCCCCAGCCCCCTCCGTGCCGTGGTCTCATCCTCCTGCTGTCCCTTCTCACTAAATGTAAACTGGGCGTCCTGTTCCCTCCCTTTCTCTCTGTCCCCTGCCTCTACGGTGTGACTGGTTCCAGATGTAGTATTGGTGGCTCTGGGGTGGCATGTTGGGGGTGGAGGGACATCCTGGCCAGGACACCCCTCCCCTGGAAGCAGTGCTGCACACAGTCAGCCAGCTTCTTCCGAGCAGGGGGAACTATAGTTAGCGCTGTGACTTAGCTGCCTGAGGCCTAATTTATAGGTCACTCATGCCAGCGGCAAGAGCCAGGCTCGGTCTTGGTGTTCTAGGGGGCACAGCGCCGAGACGCTCACCCTCGGGCCTCCCCTCTCTGAAGCACATAACGGTTCTCTTCTCTATATGTTAAGTTTTATTAGTCCGTGTTTGCAGTTCATGACGATTACATGTGCTGTGAGGAGTTAGCACAGGTGCACGGCGCGTCCTGATTCTCCCCACGTCCCGGTCCCCTCCCTCCGAGGCAGGACACAGCTCTCCTGGGACCTGGTTGGAGTTCCAGGTGCCTTTGGCACCGGGGGGCTCTTCCCACCCTTGTCCCTCTCCAGCCCTTGCCCGCTGTCTTCTCTTTCCTCTTCCCACTGCTGCCTCCTTTTCATTTCTCTCTTCCAGCATACGGTCTGCTGCTCACATGTCAGTGACGGTCACCATCGCCCCGTCACCATCATTGACGTCACGTGCCGATGCCTTAAGACACTGGGCTCAATGGTTCCAGGGCAAAGGCCTCTGAGAAGCGCCACGCAGGCATCAGAGGCCGCCTTGGCTTTGAATGGGCGTTTGGGGTGATTCGTATTCTCCAATTATTCCAGTTTTGCTCCGCCTAATCTTGAGATACTAGCCCATCAAACTGAGATGGATTTAATTCCCCATCTACCCCTTCGTGTCCTTTCTGGGCCAAGTCAGGATATAAAAAATAAGTCAGGTAAATAAATCTCCAGCCAGCACAAACCCGCAGACCCTCACAAACGACTCCTCCCCTGGCCGCGTGTGGAGCGGCTGCGCTCGGCACTTGTCACAGAGGAGGGCCGCCTGAGGGGCCGCCTTGGCATGGTGACAGCCTTCTGATTGACCACACTCCTGCTCTGTCCTGTCTTAACGGCTTTCTGCGGCTCGCCCAGGCTCTTCGAGGGGCGGAAGCACCACCTCCCAGCCCAGGAGAGACAGGAGAGGTTAAGGCCAGCTGCTCCTCTCTGAGCACGCATTGGGCCTCATGTGTCTGATACACACGAGAGACGCTTCTGTGTCCTCTTGGTGGCGTGTGAGAATCCCGAGGGACCGTGTCACCCTCTGTGTACGGAAGGAAGCATGATGCGCGCCAGCACGATCCGTCCACATCCGAGGCAGAAGGTGGCAGGGCTCAGGGCTGGACTGCTGTCCGCTCTGGTGGGCTTATGCTTTGAAGTCGCAGCCCCCAGCACTGCAGAATGCCACTCTAGCTGGCAATCGTGTTTTTGCAGATGGGGTTAATTAAGGTGAAACCGTACTGGAGTCCGGGGTCCAGTGCAATACGACTGAGTGAACAGGGGAAACTGGGGCACAGCCTTGCTCCTGGGAGGGGCATGATTTGCCCTCAGCCTAGCAGGCCTGGAACTGCAGGCCACAGGGAGACTGGGAGAGAGGCTGGCCCAGCCCCTAGCTGTGGGGTGCTCCCACCTGCCCCGCCTTGACTGCAGCCTCCTGGCCCCAGGGCTGCAGGGGTCAGGCCTCTCTCGAGGTCCCCTCTTCAGTGCTTTGCCTGGCGGCCCTGGCCACCCTCACAGTGGGCCGAGCTTTCTGTCCTGCTCACCTGTCTCGCGGTACTGGAGACGCTGTGGAGGTTAAGCCCTTTTGGGGTGTAGGCTTTTGTTCTTTCTTCAGGAAAGGGCGAGGGTGCCCTTGGCTTCAGGCCTCCCTGGGTCTGGGGACTGAGAGTGGTAGAGGGTGGCACAGGTCCTTCCAGAGCACTGGCACCACCCGCTCAGGGGCGACATCCTGGCTGCCCCATCACAGGGCCACTCTCAGCACAGCCCTGGAGGTCCCGGTGGTGAGGGCCGTGGTGAGGCCTGGGCAGGCGTCAGGATCAGGCTCCAGCTGTGGGCGCTCTTACTCCCTGAAAGTCCTCTCTGCCTCAGGCCGTGCTGCTTCTGAAAGGAGGTGGTGGCTCCGCTCCAGGTCTTGGTGGGGGTCGGCAGAAAGCTCCATGGGCAGCACCCTCTGCAATGCTGTGAGATGTCCCCTTCATCAGTCTCCACGGCAACCCTGGGCTGGGTGCTGGCTCCTCGTGACCTACTCCCTCCGCCCCCATTCCAGCCTCAGCAGGGAGCTTGGGAAACTACAGAGGTGTCCTTGGAAGGGGAGGCTGGCCTTAGGAGGCCAGGTCCAGGTGGCCCTGGGACCCAAACCTAATTTCTGTCGCCTTTGGGCTAGAACTGGCTCCCTGGAGCTGAATAACCCCTCCCTGCTAGCACGGTGTATGTGTGTAAATGTGTATGTGTGTATGTCTGTGCCTGTCTATGTGTACATGTGAGTGTGGGTATGGATAAATGTGTGTGTGTGCAAGCCTGTATGTATGTGTATATGTGTATGCATGTGGGTATATGAGGGTATGCATGTATGTGCACGTGTGTCTCTGTGTGTGCCTATGTGTGTAGGTCTGTGTATGTGTACCTGTGTGTATGCATGTATATGCGTATCTGTGTCTGTTTATATGTGTGTTTCTATATATATGTATCCCTCTGTGCATGCGTGCATATGTTTGTGTATATGTATCTGCATACGTGTGTGTGTGCGTGTGTGCAGTGCACATGGTTTAGCACAATGGAGGAGGGTGACATTCTCTCCCTGAACCGAGAAGTCCAGACACTACCCACGTTTTGCAAGCTTACTCTGATGATTTCAGCATGGGCGGCTCACTGAGCCCACCGGGTCTCTGCACCACAGGCCGGGGAAGGTGCCAGGAGGTGCTGGAGTGCTGTCCTTCGTGTCACCCGGCTTTGTGTTGTCTCTGGGGTGCATCTGTAGGAGTGACATTCGATATTTTCCTTGGGCATGGTTATTAAAACAGCAGAGGACCAGTATTTAACACTGTGTTCCCAAAGTGACCGTTACAGGACCTGACCTGAAGAGAGGCTTTCATCCTGTGATTTTTGACAGTTTACCAGTTCTTGATGATTGTGGCCCATTCTGTCCCTGGTCTGACCTCGTTCTGCAGTGAATGCTGTGTACCTGCAGCCCTGGCTGCCAGGCCTTGGGGAGCACGCGGGAGCCTCACTTCTTAACTCTGCTGAGGACACGCAGGATGTGGGCTGGCTCCCCACACCCCACTCAAGCCCTGCAACCTGGGAAGAGGGGAGGAAGAGAGACAGAGACAGCAAGAAAGACAGAGACTGGGTGGTGAGATACTGAGAACAGAGGCCGGAAAAGCTTCCCGCTGCAGGCTATTTCGGTGGCTTTGAGAGTATTAATCCCTGTGGCTTTCCCTGGGGAGAATGGAGCAATTTTCCACTCTCATAAAGAAGAAAGAAGATTTTCCCACTCCCAGGAGGAGCTCGCAGCTGCTCTGCGCCACTCTGGAAATTGCACGAAATGTCAATACCGCAGACAGGCGTCCGCATTAGGCAGTCCTCACCGCTTCCCTGACAACCACTCTGATGTCCGCAGCCTGCCTTAGCGACGTGCCACAGTAGCGTGTCGTCCGAGATGACTAGCTTTGAAAGAGCCGGGTCCTTCTGTGCAGATCGTGTCCCAGCGAGCGTGATGAGGCTGGAAATGACCTCGGACTTAGACGGGGTCACCGTGGAGTGGCATGGATCGGGCTCCTTTACCAGGTCGTTGTTTTCGCGAGATGTTAAGCTCACGTCCTCTCCTTGGGCCTCACTGCTTAGCGTTTTCTGCACCCTTTAGAACCTAAAACTGGGGGCACATGCAGTGCTCACGTGCCACTGGGCTCTGCTTAACAAGCTTGCTTACGGGGCGGGCTGGCAGGGTTCAAGTAGGGGCGATTTGATTCTTACCATGGGAGAAGTTTTAGCAAAAAAAGGGGTGATTTTATTCTGACCATGGAGGGCTTTCTTTTCTTCCAGAAGAGAGCAGGCTTTTATGACTTTTTTCATTTTAAAACTTGTATTTGAAGTAGAACACGTAGAAAGTGCACAGGGCGCCTACCATTGATTTGGTTGTCTTGCCGTACTGGCAATGGAAGCCAGGGCTTTTGCACTGAGCTGTGTCTCCAACCCTTTTTTATTTTGACACAGGATCTTGCTCAGTTGCCAAGTTGCCCAGATTGGGCTCAAACTTGCAATCATCCTGCCTCAGCCTCCTAAAGTGCTGGAATTACAGAAATGAGCTACCATAGCCAGGTTCATTGATGGATTTTCACAGAGTTAACACATCCATGTAACCAGCACACAGGTCAAAAGACTGACTGATCATCCCGTAACTTCAGAGGACCCCCTACCCCATTCAGGTGCTCCCTGCTTCCTACCAAAGTAAACCACGAGTTTGACTTCGAACAGAACCGTGTAGCTTTGGCCATGTGTAGACTTCCTGTAAATGGAATTATGTAAGACACCCCTTGGGTTCAATCCCAGTGTTGCAGGCTTTCTGTCATGGAGATTTGCTTGCAGCTTAGCTTAGGTTGCGAGTACTTGTTCCGGCATTGTGTGAATTTTCTGATCTTCTGCATTTGATCTGTTGTCCCAAAGACGAACAGCGAGGTGGTTTCCAGATACCACTCCTGGGAACCTCTGTGACATCTGCACTGGAGGGCACCCCAGGGAGTGGGGAACCAAGGCTGGGCTCATTCAACCTGAATGCAGCCAGAGAAGGTGCCAGTTCGCAGCCCCTGCAGGGAACGGCGGAGCCCACGGCGCCATGCTGTTGCCACCATTATTTCCATGTTAGGCATTTTTGTTGTGTTTGCCTTTCTTTTCCTTTTCTCCAAAAATACGATCATCTGGTTCTTGACAAAGGAACCATAGCGATTCAACAGGGACAGAGTTGTGCGCTGGACAGTGTGGGAACAGTCGGAGATGGACACGCAGATGCTGAGCTTTGACCTAAACTTCACTCCTCACGTACTCTGAGTGCGGTGGGAGTCCTTTTTCAATGCCCATGGAATAGTTGCAGGTATTGTGTTAGGTACAAAAATCCCAGCAGAGTCCTCCAATCAGAATGCACTAGGCTAATTTATCTGACTTCAACGGGGTTGGACTGGACATTAGCATACGAGTCAGCTCCGGGAAGTATTTGCCATTGCTTTGTTACTCAGGGCTCTATCCCCGAAGCCTAAAGAGCGTGTCGCATCAGTTCTTGAATTAATGAAAAATATAATGAGGCATGTCCGAAGGCATTCCATGCAAATTAGCAGCTGGCCTGTGTAAGAGACCAATTGGCCTCTTAGTGTCTAGAGGCAGGTTTTCCAGGCTCAGCTCCACATCTCACCAAGGACCTAGACCTTTTCTGCCTTCTGCCTGTGTTCTCATTATGCTAGCCATTAATCCTCCTGGCCCCCAAATGACGATGACTACTGTAATAGGGTGTGCTGTCAGTCAGCTTCTCACTGCTGGACAGACATCTGGGATAAGAAATCAATTTAGAAAGGTCATAGGTTGATTTTGGCTTACAGTTTTAGGGATTTCAGTCCATGGCAGCTTGGCCCTGTGGCTTGGGACATGTGGTGACATGGTACATCCTGGCAGGGTCCCATGGTGGAGGCTGCCTGCTCAGGAAGCAAAGAGAGAAATGGGAAGGGGCCAGCAACTCAATGTCCCCCGCAAGGGCCAATCTCATGACCCAGATTCTTTCCACCAGCCCTCACCTCCAAATGGGTCCCACGGGCTGGTGACCAGGCCTTCAACATACGGCCTACAGGCCACATTTCAGATCTGAACTCTAGCGGCACTAATTATTATTATTATTGGAAGGACATGGCTTTTGCCAGCTGTTACTGGCACATCTTTACTTATTAAATGTTCAGAGCCACCCATGAGGTGGTACTGTTATTCCTCATTCACAAGTGGGGAAATGGGCATAGGGCAAGTCTGTAACTTGTCCAAGGTTAAGTAGCAACTCGTAGCTCCGGGATTGGCCCTGGACACAGCCTGCAATGTCTTCCTCTGGTTAGCTGCACTGTACCTTTGAGTATAGGCTTTTCACAGTTACAGGAAGTGTCCTAAGGATGTCACAAGGCTACTCTGGTCACGAGGAAGGCTGGGGAGGTGAGGGATGGAGCTCGAGGGTCACTGAAGGCAAATCCTAACTCCCGTCTCGGAGTGGGGCATCTGCCACTCAGAACACAACGTGGATTTCCAAAGTAGGGTGGAGAGAGGAAGTGTAGCCAGCTTGATGAATACTATCTTGGCTTATTAAGAATCTGATCACTCATAAATTAAAGCAGTCCTCTAGATAAGTTGGGTCACAAAGAAAATTAGAAACTATTTAGAACTCACTAGGAATGACTTAACTAGAATGGATCCCTGAAGGAAAAGAATGAGAAAAGAAAGTAGCCCATAGGACCATGGGAGAGGTGGTCAGAGAGGACAGGCTCAGGTTGCCTTGCCCCTGAAATCTTACAGAGCAGATCACGCCACGGTATGCGTCTCTAAACCTTTCTACAGAATGCAAAGGATGGTTTACAACCCTGAGACCAAAGCAGCTGGGACCAGCACATAAATTAAATGTCACCCTACTTTTGAAAGTGGTACAAAAATCCCAACTAAAACACTAACAAAATCTAGGAATGTATTAGAAAACCATGTTTATCCTAGAAATGAAATAGTGGTTCAAATTGAGGGGATCTACATATTTAATTCCTCCCGGTAACTGTTAGAAGACAAAGATCCCCGGAGACTCAGGATGTTCCCAGACTTTCCTGCGACAGGTCCAGCCTGGTTTCTGGCAATGAGAGATGCTTGTTATTTGGCAAAAGGCGAGGAGGCTGGTCCGGAGCTGGGAGCCCTGACCTTGGTGCCTCCTTCCTGTGAGAGCTGGACAGCTTTTCCCCAAGCCTTTGCAACACCACTGTTGTAAAGGTGAGCAGACACCCGTCTGTCCAGTGTCTAAGGAACTGAAAGTTCCCTTCACCTCCCTCCTGGGGACTAGCATAGTAAAAGAGATAGACGAACTGTTTAGAGAATGTTTGTATTTGTGCATGTGTATGTATGCAAAATAGTTCTTGTATTTTTCTGCATGACATTTGGTGAGATAAACTCAGATTTCTTAGGGCTTGTGGATCACGTTTTTAGAGTGCTGTCTCATTTGCTTAATTTGGTTAGTGACTTGTTGGGGCTTCTTGCTCTGTTTCAATTACTCCTGTGTTAGCTCACTGGAGAAGACAAGAGAGAGACAGCAGGCTTGGAGCTTTGGCAGTGTATCATAGATACTATCATTCATTGATACTGAGCATCTTGATGATGGGTATTTTGCAGGTTACTTTACAAACATCATCTATTGACTCTCTGCTATTGATTGATCTGGTCAGTAAATGTTTGAGAAGCCGCTATACAGAAATGCAGAGGCCAGGCCAGAGGGTGGGCCACTGCTGGTAAGCTGGGCTGCGCCTGCCTTTGCCCTAGGGGAACTTGAATGTGTCGGAGAAGACTACAGGAAGATATGACTGAGAGAAGATGAAGCGAGGGTCCTTGGCTGTGGCCCCCGTGGGACGGAACCAAGACCATGAGCTGGACACAGGAGGGGATCTCTGAGGGCCCTGTTGAGGGAAACAGTAGCTGCTGGCTCAGAAAAGGCGTCTAACCCAGCAGCCAGGCCAGCTTCCTTCTGGTCCTCCCGGGTCACCCAGCGTGGTGTCAAAGGCAGCCCACAGCCTGGAACCACAAACCGAGGGTGAACAGGGAAGGTCCCCGGGGAAGGGACACGCAGCCAAGGGGAGCAGAGAGAATTCTCTTTCCTCTTTGCTTTCAGTTGTCTAAGTTTGTTTTCTGTTACTCTAAGGAGGCACAGGTGAGTTAAATAGGGCAGAAGTTTCTTCTGCCTGGACTCCTAGAGTCTGGGAAGCCCAGTATGGAGGGACCGGCATTGGATGGGGGGGGTCTCCTTGTCACACCCTGACATGGCATAGGGCACCCCAAGGAGTAAGCTGTGAGCTGGCGTCCCTCTGCCTCTTCTTACAGAGACGCTGATGCCATCAGAGAGCAGCACCCACAGGTCCGCATCTACTCCTAATCCCCTCCCCGAGGCCCCATCTCCAAATACCACGAGCATGTGAACTTGGGAATTCAGTCTCCAGCACATGAGCTTTGGGGGACACATTCAAACCGCAGCAGATGCTGCTCTTGCTTGCCCCTGTGTGGGAGAAGGACTCTAACGACTACAGATTTCTACCAGAGAAGCTATCAGAGTCGGTGGCAGAAGAGCATTTGTTAACTGCTGGAAAAAAAGAGCTGCCAGCACAGAATGCTGTACCCACCACAAATACCCTCCAGGAATGAAGAGGAAATGAAGACATTCTCCACTGGAGGGAAACCAAGGAGAATTCTCCCAGCAGACATGCTTGCTTGCTTGCTTCTAATACCTCCCATTAACCTTCGTAAATAAAATCTGCTATTAGCACGTAATGGAACTTGCTAATTCCATCCTTGCCCTTAAAAAATTGCATTGGTTCTTTGAGACCCAGAAATCTAGAGTTGTTATGAGCCAGCCTCGCTGGAGGCTACACATTCAACGATGACTGGGTGAGGTTAGCACTCAGATGCTCGGCTCACTCATAAGGAAGCTGATTCACAGCAGAGAGAGGTGGCCGGGGGCACAGACAGAGCAAACGCAAGTCCGAATCACCATCTTTTCAGACAGGCACTTACCATCTGTACGATGAGTAGAAAACTATTGTATTCTTTTTCCATACTTTTGGTTGCTTTCAAAATGCGGCTTTATTGCAGTACAGCCCACAAGGAAAGAATAGTCACAAACATAATTATCTTTTTAAAAAACGTATTCTTTTATTTTCTAAACCAGCTGAGCCCTCTGTGTAAAATTGTATGTTAGTGATGAAATCAGTTCTACAAAGCATTCAGTGAAACACTCCAAGCACGTTTCCATTTCTTGACCATGGAATGTTCCAGGCGTTTGATGAAGTTTTGAAATTATTGGTACAACCTTTGGTTTGTCCAGGTCCTCATTAAATAGGGCCCCTCATGACCCTTAAGTGCACACAGCGGGCTGGATGAGCCTTCCCCTGGCTACCATGTCAACCCAACGGGTACTGGGGAGGACTTCCGATTTCTGTGCATTCCTTTGCCTGTGGAGCAGAGCCTCACTCAGGTGCTGGTGTGCTGACTTGGGGACTTCCGCAAAGCTCACCTCCTATGACACAGGTGTGATCATCATCTGAGAGTAGGAAATAGGTTTATTAACTCATGTGGGGGATGCACTGTCCCTGTCCAAGCCAACCACCTATCACAGCACACAGTTAAAAACATTGAAGTGAACTCCAGGTGCAGTTTCATGAGGCTTGACAAACATGATCTGTCAACCATCCCCAAAATCAAAGTAGAATGCTTGTCCCCAGAGGTTCTCTCGTGTGACCTTCTAGTCAATCTTCCCTCCTCCCATGGCCACAGGCCGCTTTGGGTGCAAAGATGGAAGCAAGTGTTACATAGTCCATTGTGCTGGTTTATTGCCCTTGGTGGGATCTTATGTGGTGCTTTCCCATGCTACTGTGCCTATCTGTCTCGGGTCCCGTTCTGGCTGTGTCTAGATATCCCCCCAAAGCCTCATGCAGTCATAGATGGGGCATTTTCAGAGGTGGCTGGATCTAGAGCATGTGATTGATTCATGATACAATGCTGGGATTAAGGGTGGGTGATTACTAAATCAGTCTACTGATTGCACTGGTGTTGCCCTAATTCTGGTAGCTTAGAGTATAAAAGGAGCAGAAAAAAACTGCTAAGATCCTGCTTGCTTGCTTTGCTCCCCCCTGCCCACCATGAACAGTTTCTCCCCTGCAATGCCTGTGTGCTATGCCCCCCTGCCTTGGGGCCAGCTGATTATAGACTGAAACCCCTATAAACTGCGAACTAAATAAACCTTTAGTTCCTTCTGACAGCTGAGTGCTACTTCAGCCACTTAGTGGCTTCCATTTGCTCCCCTACCCAGCAGCTAGTGGGCACCGCTGTGTTTCTGGTGAGGAGCAATCTGCTGGATGTGCAATGAACATTTGTGTGTAAATTATTTTGTGGGTATGTGCTGGTGTTCCTCTTGGGTAAGTATCTATAAGCAGAATTTCTGTGTCATGGAATAAATATGTGTTTATGGCTATGACTGTGATCTAAAATGACCTTCAATGCCTCATGCATTTGACAAGTGATCAGATTATGGGGGCTGCTAGCTGACTTGCTGTTAGAAGGTAAGGTCTGGTTGGAAAAGGCGGTCACTGCAGCTTCACCTGGAAGTCATATCTCATTTCCTGACTCATCCTTTCTCTCTTTGTTTCCTGGCCACCATGAGGTGAGCACCTTTCCTCCGCCAGACCCCTCTGCCACGCACAGACTAAAATTTCTAAATCCTGACTGTTGGGAGCCGTTGAAGCTGGAAATTGACTTAGGGCATGACCCAGACATGACCTTACCAAAGTAACAAAGAGCACCTGGGTCAACCACGTAAAAACGCTCCCACAGCCCAGCAAAACAGGAGGCTCCTAAACAATCCAGGCCTGGGTTGCTAGGCAGAGGGGCTAAAATTGACGTCATCCTTCCCTGTGTATAAATAAACCGGCAACATTGGTTGAGCAGTTCCTTTCCTCCCATCAGGAGGATAAGGGCTCCACCTGAC
>RJWM01039247.1:0-16226 GCA_004363535.1 Dasyprocta punctata | reverse complement strand
AAACTACATAGGCCTTGTCTTAAAAAAAAAAAAAAAGACAAAGAAAGAAAAGAAAGAACTCTCTTCATTTTAATAAAGATACAAATACACATAAATACATGGATGCGTGAACTGAAAAAATAAAACAGAAAGTTGGGCATGATGACCCACATTTGTAATCCCAGCACTGTGAGAGGCTGAGGCATAATTCAATTTGAGCCCAACCTGGTCAATTTAGGAATCTAGGAAGATTCTGCCTCAAAATACACATATATAAAAAGAGCCGGGTGTGGTGGCACATGCCTGTAATCTCAGCACTCAGGAGGTTGAGGCAAGAGGACTGCCATGAGAAACCAGCCAAGGATACATGATCTCAAAGCCAGTGTGGGCTACATAGCAACACACTGTCTCAAAAAAAGCAAAGAAAAAGAAGGAAGAGAAATAGGGAGAAAGAGAAAAATAGGAAAACAAGAGAGACAGAGACAGGGAAAGACAGACACAGGCTGGGCATGTAACTCAGGCTGAAGGCCTTGGGTTTGATCTAGTACCCCAAAAGGAGAAGGAAAGGGAGGGTAGAAGAAGCTCCACCCACTAGTTAAAAGAAACATTTCAAATGAAACTTTTTTTTTTAGTAATTATCAAACTAATGCTGTTCTTTGTCTTTTTGAGGCAAGTTTTCACTGTGCAGTTCAGGCTGGCCTTGAACTCACTTTGTAGCCCCTGTTGGCCTCAAACTCAGAGCTATCCTTCAGCGTGCTACGATTATAGCTGTGTACCAACATGTCCGGTCACTTATATTGTTTTGATCAATAGTGCACTTTAGAATTGTAAAACTTGATGGGTGTGGTGGCGCAGGCCTACCACTTGGGAGGCTGAGGCAGGAGGCTCGCTGCAAGTTCAAGTGTAGCCTGAACTGCATAGTGAGACCTTTTCTCAAAAAGACAAAAACAAAACAAAACAAACAGAATTGTGAAACTCAATCCAAAAAGAGTATACTATCATTACAATTTTTTTTTGGTACTGGGAAATTGAACACAAGACCTTGCACTGAGCTACAGTACTAACCCCTTATTTATTGAAACAAAGTCTTGCTAAGTTTCAAAGCTGTATGTCTGGCCTTGAACTTGCAACGGTCCTAACTCATAATCTCCTAGCATTTGGGGAGTACAGGTGTGCTAACTCAATCTCCTAGCATTTGGGGAGTACAGGTGTGCATCACCTCACCCACAGCAGAACAGCTTTAAAAGAATATTTTATTTTTATTTAATTTTGCTTTTGTTATTTTGAGACAAGGTCTCGTTCTGTGGTTTAGGCTGACCTTGAAACGTCTATGTGGAAATAAAGTGGAACTATGAGAAAGAGAAAGGGAGATGTGAAATTCCAAATACTGAGAACAGAATCATTATGAGATTTCACTGCAGACTTGAATGAGCAACGTGAAAGCTTTATTTTAAATGTCAATATTTATAATTAACTGTAAATCATATCCTAGGCGACTATTCAAACTTTCAGAGAAAAAAATTTTTTTGGCACCGGGGATTGAACTCACAACCTCGCACCGACCAGGCAGGCGCTTAGGGCTACTGAGCTAAATCTCCGACCAGAAAAAACATTTTAATCGTCCACGCAAAAATGTGGCAGCGGTTGATTTTTCGCCGCTCGCCTGAGTCCAGCTATTGGGCCCAACCTTTGTTCCTGAAGCCAGGCACCCTTCAACCTTGCACCCAGGAGGGCAAATCAGATCTTCCTAAGAGAAGACAGAACAGGCTTTGCTGGTGCTCTCGGGCGGCTAGGACTGAATCTATCCCGATCCTGCCCGTTTTCTCTCCATCGTCCCATCTCGAACCCATTCCCCAGCTCAGTCCTGGCACTGCCACGCCACGCGACTGGTTCATTCAGGTGGAATCTGCCCTCTCCTCCCACAAAAGCGCCTTGGACACATTCCAAGGCTCCCACGTCCTCGCCTTTAGGATCGGGGCTTGTGTGAGGTTCACTCGGGGCTGATTCCCCAACGCGGGCTCCGGCCGCTGCGGGCGGAGAGGCGGGCCCAGGGCCTTCACGGTGCCCGCGGGCGTCATCCTTGGCCCGATCTCCAGAGCCCGCCTTTCCTGGTTGTCACCCTTCTTCATCTCGACAGCGAGAAACGGGAGGGAAGCAGCTTCGCCGGGCAGAGCACAGCCCTGGGCCCAGGGACGCCTACTCGCCCGTGACATCCACACGCTCGGTGCCCTGTCAGCAGCCACCGAGTCTTTCCACACCCGCGCGCGGCACACCCCGCTCCACTCCCCGCCGTGGCCCCGGTCGCAGCGTACCGCTTAGCAGCGCTCCGCAAAGCGTTTGCCGCCACACCACCGCCTCCGCCGCCGCCACCACCACCCAATCTCCGTGCTGCTTACTGCGGGCTTGGGGCGGGGCGGAAGACCGGACTTCCGCCCTGCGAAAGGGGCGGGGGAGAGGGGCGGGGTCCTCGGGAGGAAGGAGGTTTGTGGGCGGGGGGGGGGGGCGCGCCCTGGGCCCGGGGGGCGGGGCCCAGGACGCTCCAGGTTTCCCCGCAGACGCCTAACTTTAAACTCAGTCGTGTTGAGTGTAATCATTCTGTTCTGCAAACACGTACTAACAAAAGTTAAATAAAGTAAATAAATAAATTCAGGCTGGGCAATGGGAACCCTTAGGTGGTCAACAGAGCACGTTCTATTTGCTAGGTCTTTTGTTTCTCTTTTGTAGTGCTGGGAATCGAACCCAAGGCCTCTTGTGCTCCTTGCAGAACTACATCCCCACCCCAGCGCCAGGGCTTCCAAATGCCCTGCAGCTTTATCTCAGTCCTCACGGTCCGCAGGGTGGCTGACGTTGGTCCCGCTTGCACAAAGCCGTGTGACTCAGAGCACGCATCCGTCCGTACCCACACGCCCCGAAGTCCCTCTCCCATCTCCTCTCAGAGCGGGATGACTGCGTCCAGTGCTCAGAGAACCGGAGACACTGGAAAGGGTTTGAGCATCACAGAGTAAGCGGGGGATGCTGCTCCGCCTGCACCAGGCCTCCTCCTCTCCTAGAGATGCCTGGGTTCTCCGCTGCCTTAGCCGGGAGCCTGGTCTACTTGACCACTGAATGCAGTGGCTGGCGCACAAGAGCGACACAACGTGCTGAAGACCGGGGGAATTTAATTCTTTTTCTGGTCACCCTACTGAAACTTCCTATTAGTCAAAGACACTTGGTGCCATCACCCAATGATAAAAAGGGCCGTTTGGTCCAAACACCCTTCAGTATCTGACTTTCTTGCACATCATCTCTGCCATCTGCACTTGGATGTGTCCAGTGTCAGGGAGGTCACTCCTCTTCAAAGCCCACATCTGTAATCCCCACTGCTCAGGAGGCTGAGACAGGATGATCCCAAATTTGAGGCAAGCTTGGGTAATTTATCAAGGCATTGCTTTGAAATAGAAGTTTAAAAGGGGCTGGGGTAGCACTCGGGAGGCTGAGGTAGGAGGAGCGTTGTGAGGTCGAGGCTGGCTTGGGCTACAATGCGAGCACAAGGCTGGCCTGAGCTACATAGTGCGACCCTGCCACAAAAAAAATAGGGCCAGGAGTTTGGCTCAATGGCTTAAGAGCCTGTCTGGCAGGCCTGAAGTTGTGAGTTTGATCCCTGGTGCTGTAAAAAAATAAAATAAAATAAAATAAAGGGGCTGGGGTGTAGCTCAGTGGTGGGGTGCTTGCCAGGGATGCAAGAGGCTCTGTCCTTGATCTCCGGCACCATGAAAAGGAAGGAAGAAAGGGACGAGCGAGCGTCACGCTGGCCCCCAAGTCCATTCCTGGCAGGTAGGAAGCTCTTTCCAGGGTAACAGCTCTGCTGGTTCTAAGCCATGGGCCATGCAGAACAGACCTCAACGCCTACGCTAGAAAGCTAGACCTAATGCTGCAGTACCCTTCGTTGACCAGACAGCTTACACATAACCTAACTTGGTGGCTCTCCACCGTTCCCTGCTGCTGGCACATCAGAGGGACTCCCATCCTCTCATCAGTAACCTGCAACAGTGCTAGGTGGCAGGAACAAGCCTATCCTGCCCCTCAAAATTATCCAGATTTTTCTGGGGCACACTGCTTGGAAATTTCTCCAAATAAACCTGTTTTACCATATTCTAGACTGCAGGTCCAAGCACTAACCCTGGAGTCCAGCCTGCCTTCCTTGGAAGAACTCAGAGGGGAGGTAAAGGAATTCTGTGGGGTTTTGACCAAGACCTCTCCTCAGTATTGAAATTCTGCCTTAGCAAATTCTCTCTTTTTCTGGTAGTACTAGGGATTAAGCCCAGGCGTTGAGGATGCCAATAAAGTGATCAGCACTGAGGCACACCTCAGCCCTCCCTCATGTTTTTTTATTTTTGAGGCGAGGTCTAAACTGCCCAAATTTGTGATCCTTCTGCTTCAGATCCCCAAACAGCTGGGGTGACAGGCATGTGGCACCACACCTACCCTACAGTTACAAGGTTATGCCATCAAGAGCTTTTTCAACTTGAAAATACATTTTCTGTTATTCAGGGCAGCAATGATAACCTTTGAGCTGACTCTATCTGCTTACACAATAGCCTCATTTCATCTTGACAGTGACCTGGGTCTTAGCACCTGCACATCTTACCATCTAGCATGAAACAGAATCTAGTGCTGCTTCAAGTTCTGTTTGATGAACAACCTTCTGACTCCATCAGAAATGACTCCTTTGACTCTTATTTCTTAAAATTTATTTTTCATATATTTTATTTATGTATTTATGGCACTGGGGATCAAACTCACAACCTTGCACCTGCCAGGCAGGCACTTAAGCCACTGAGTCAAACTCTCAGCCCTGCTTTCTTAAGACAGGGTCGAACTATGTAGCTCACATCATAGCCCAAGCCGGCCTTGAACTCACAACGCTCCTCCTAACTCAGCCTCCTGAGTGCTGGGCTTAAAGGCGTGCACCACCATGCCAGGCTTATTTTTCATATATTTTAGATAAACGTTAATATGCAATTAAGTTTGCACCATGCTTCACAAATACCATTAATATTTATATTTTATTTAAAAGCTTCCAAAAAAGATCAACACCTCCTGAGAACCCGCTATGCTGGGTCAGGGAGGATCCAACCAGAAGACAACTAGCCAGCCTTCCTGGTAAACGGCACAATAGGTTCCAGGAAGAGAAAAGTCAGTGCCTCCCATGAGCCTACCAGCACAGGCTGAGAATCAACACCACACACACACACACACACACACACACACACACGTAAACAACCTGCTAGTTCAGAGGACCAGCTAAGTTTATAGCAACTAGGGTACAGAAAGCAACTAAATGCTTGTATTGTTTCGTTGATTTTGCAAACCTGGGGCCAGCAGTTTGGGCATCTCTTGGGAGGATGACAGTATGCAATGTAGCAAGTATGGGGGATTCCCTTCTATCTTGTCTTTGCGGCCCAATATTGTTCTCAGTTTTGCTTTATTCAATATTCTGTTTTGATTGGTTTTATTCTATTTTGTTTTTGGTTTGAATTTGCTATACTTGATAGAGTGGACAATTATTGTGAAGGTGACAAGATAGACTATAGTAGCTATTGTTTTCCTAGTATCCTGCTTTGAAGTTCTGTACCAATTCTACTGCTTTGTTTTGATTGACTTTGTTCTGTTTTGTTTTGGTGGATTTTACTATCGTTAAAATAAAATTTTAAAAAATTACATTAAATTAAATTAAATGCTTCCAAAGCCAGGTGCAGTAGCTCGTCTATAATTTCAGCATTCAGGAGACTGAAGCAGGAAAATCACAGGTTGAAACCCTGCCTGGGCAATTTAGAGAGACTATGCCTCAAAACAAAAATAAAAAAGGCTGAAGATATAGCACAGTGGTAAGACTGTGGGTTCAAAATCCAATACTGACAGGAAAAAAAATTTCGAAAAGCTACAGCACACGGTGCTACATACTACTCAAGAGTCTGAGGCAGGAGGATCACGAGTTCAACACCAGTCTAGGCAATTTAGTGAACCTCTGTCTCAAAAAAAAAAAAAAATTACAAAAGGGCTGAGCCTGGTGGTACACACCTGCAATCCCAGCATAGGGAGGCTCAGACAGGAATATCATGAATTCCAGGCCAGGCTGATGCAGGAGGATCATGAGTTTCAGGACGGCCTGGGCTACAGAGCAAGACCTTATCTCAAGAAAATGAAACAGGCCAGGCTTGGTAGCACACACCTGTAATCCCAGCACTTGAGAGGCTGAGGCAGGAGGATCATCAATGAGTTCAATGCCAGCCTGGGCTACAACGCAAGTTCAAGGTCAGCCTGAACTGCATACTGAAACACAGTCTCAAAAAGACAAAACGAGGGCCAAGGGTTTAGCTCAGTGGCCTAAGTGCCTGCCTGGCAGGTATGAGGTTGTGAGTTTGATCCCTGGTACCAAAAAAAAAAAAAAAAAAAAAAAAAAAAAAAAAAAAAAAAAAAAAAAAAAAAAAAAAAAAAAAAAAAAAAAAAAAAAAAAAAAAAAAAAAAAGAAAGAAAGAAAAGAAAAAGAAGCTGAAACAAACCAAAAAGGGCTGGGGTGGAGTGTGATGGTAGAGTACCCTTGAGTTGGATCCCTAGTACCATAATAAACACAAAAAGAAAAGAAAAAATTTTTAAATGTCCAAAACAAATCCAGGTTGAGGATGTAGCTCAGCGGCACAGTGCCTGCTTGGCAAGTGTGAGGTTCTAAGTTCAATTTCTATACCTGAACAAACAAACAAATCCAAAAAGCCCTTACACAGGTCCTTTCCGTCTGGGAGAGAAAACCTAAACCCCTGAGTCTGAAATTGACTGGATCCTCAGTAAGGCAGGAGCTCACAGTTCCCCTGGGCCATGAAGGAAGGAGGCTGTCCATGTCCGGCACCTGCCTTGGTGCTGAAGCACCCAGGAGTCCGACCCTCACATGGAGCAGCACTGCAACTTCACAAAGATCACTGAACTTTTAATCCCAGCACTCGGGAGGCTGAGGTAGGAGGCACATTGTGAGTTCGAGGCCGGCTTGGGCTACAATATGAGTGCAAGGCTGGCCTAAGCTACATAGTGCGACCCTGTCTCAAAAAACTAGGACTGGTAATAGTAGTTTTCTCAGGGTCATCTTCAGATTTCATTTTTAATGTGAAATGTTTATTTGAAAACAATAGAGCAATCATAACAAAAAAGATAGTCATATAGCTGGTTTCTCTTGATTCACTGAGGCAAAAGTTTTGTGCTAATAATTTTTTGGATAATGTTTCATGTCTATATCTTTTATCCTAAATAATTTCTGTGAATATAATAATATGCAATGGGCTGATGATTGCTACTCTTTTTTTTTTTTTGCAGCACCGGGGATCAAACTCACAACCTTGCACCTGACAGACAGGCATTTAAGCTGCTGAGCCAAACTCCAGGCCCTAGGTTTTTGAGGCAGGGTTGCGCTATGTAGTTCAGGCCGGCCTTGGCTCACGTTGTGGCCCAAACCGGCCTCGAACTCACCCACGCTCCACCTACCTAAACCTCCTAAGTGGTGGGATTAAAGGTGTGCACCACCATGCCTGGCCAATTGTTACTCTCTTATTGGCTGGTTGTGAAATTATTTTGCTTTGGTTTCTTTCCTTTTGTTTAAAATTAAAAAAAAAAAAGAGCCGGGCGTGGTGGCGCATGCCTTTAATCCCAGCACTTGGGAGGCTGAGGTGGGAGGAGCATTGTGAGTTCGAGGCCGGCTTGGGCTACAACACGAGCGCAAGGCCTGCCTGAGCTACACAGTGCAACCCTGCCTCAAAAAACCAGGGCCGGGAGTTTGGCTCAGTGACTTAAGTGCCTGTCTGACAGGTGCGAGGTTGTGAGTTCAATCCCCAGTGCCACAAAACAAAACAAAACAAAACATAAAAATAAAAAAAAAAACTAGGGCTGGGAGTTTGGCTCAGTGACTTAATGTGCCTGCCTGGCAGGTGCAAGGTTGTGAGTTCAATCCCCGATGCCACAAAACAAAAACAAAAACAAATCACTGAACTTCGGTTTTCTCACTATAAACACAAGAATCAGTCAGGCATGTGATGCACACTGCTGTCCTAGCATCTTGGAGTCTGAGGCTGGTGGATCCTTTCAAGTTTGAGACTGGCTTGGATTACATAGCAAGTTTTGTCTCAAAAAGAAAACCAAGAAGAAACCAAGGATCACAACTCTACTGCTCACTGGTCACCTGTGAGCGTAGCAGCAGAGGGCGAAGGGGAGGCTGTGGCAGTCTTACCTTGAGTAGTCACGCACAGCAACGGGGCAGATGCTGTGTATCCTGCTCCTGGCCTCTGCTTCTTCTGTCCCCCCGACCCTGGAGACTGTATTCCCCCTTTCCCACCATTCCCGTATTTGTTAGAAAACCAAGAAGAAACCAAGGATCACAACTCTACTGCTCACTGGTCACCTGTGAGCGTAGCAGCAGAGGGCGAAGGGGAGGCTGTGGCAGTCTTACCTTGAGTAGTCACGCACAGCAACAGGGGCAGATGCTGTGTATCCTGCTCCTGGCCTCTGCTTCTTCTGTCCCCCCGACCCTGGAGACTGTATTCCCCCTTTCCCACCATTCCCGTATTTGTTCATTCATACATTAATTAATTCAACATAAAATTTCTGTAGTCCTGAGGATCCCTGGACTGGAACCTCGCACTCGAGCCAAGTGTTCTACCATGAGCCACATCTGATGCCCCGTTCTTTGATTTTTTTTTTTTTTTTTTTTTTGCGGCACAGGGGATTGAACTCACAACCTCGTGCCTGCCAGGACAGGCGCTTAAGGCACTGAGCCAAACTCCCGGCCCTGGTTTTTTTTTTGAGGCAGGGTCGCACTATGTAGCTCAGGCTGGCCTTGCGCTCGCGTTGTAGCCCAAGCTGGCCTCGAACTTACAACGCTCCGTCTACTTCAGCTTCCCGAGTGCTGGGGTTAAAGGCGTGTGCCACCATGCCCGGCTTTGTTCTTTGATTTTAAAGTGCGGCTGGTTTTTCTGATTTTACTGTAGTGACATCTGGCCAGGGAATACCTGGCACATTCTTTTTTTTTGTGTGTGGCACCGGGGATTTAACTCACAACCTCGTGCCTGCCAGACAGGCACTTAAGTCACTGAGCCAAACTCCTGGCCCTGGTTTTTTGAGGCAGGGTCGCACTATGTAACTCACGCCCATTTGGCACTCATGTTGTAGCCCAAGCCGGGCCTCGAACTCACAATGCTCCGCCAACCTCAGCCTCCCGAGTGCTGGGATTAAAGGTGTGCACCACCACGCCTGGCTTACCTGGCACATTCTTAAAACCACAGTAGCAAGCAGCAGGCTGGGCCCACAGTGGTCCCGACTCTGTCAGGAGGCAGAGGTCCCTTCCAAAGGTGAGGTCCAGGGGACACTGGAAGCTGCCCAAGGCCATCCCCTGACTCCATTTCACATGTAGCCCACAGGCCCAGTTCTTCCAAGAGAAAGATGCCGCTTCAGGAAGTGTGCTTCACTATGACTATTGGGCTGGGTACCTGCGCCCTCATGGTGAGAACTCAGCAGGGACTGTGTGTCCTATGCCTGGCCCTAACCTGTCCCGCATTCTCCACGACCTTGTTTAAACGAACCCCAGCCTGGTTCATGCCTTTCTGGGCCCACTGGACGTGTACCTACGATAACGCTGGGGATACAGCAAGGACTGACCTCTGTGATTACCAAATTTTTCTTTGACTATCATAGCACCAACGCTCAATTCTTGGAAGGAAAATAGTAATTCACTGAGTACTGACTCTGTCCTGACACTGCACTGTCCTAGAAGTATCATGTGTTAACTGGTTGTGTCACTGGAGCCACTTTCCTAAGTGCTTTGCGTGTATATCTCATTTACCTTACAGATGAGTCCACTGATGCTCTGAGAAATCAAGGTCACATGACTTGTTCAAAGTCACTCATTAATCAAAGACACCGCCACAGCAATTAGGCCCCCTGGATCCGACCCGGGGCCTGCACACTTAATCTCTGTGTTCTACTGCTGTAGAATCTCCAAGTTAAAATTTGAAGACCTGAGAGCCTAGCGTGGTGGTACCTGCCTGCAATTCCAGCACTTGGGAGGCTGAAGCAAGAGGATCACTGCCAGTTCAAGGCCAGCCTAGAAAGTGCACAGCAAGACCCTATCAAAAAAAAAGACCCTATCAGGGTCTTGCTGTGCACTTTCTAGGCTGGAACAGCTGGGTCTCCACATGAGCAGCAACTCAGAATCCATGCAGCTTGTCAGACTCGTCCCTCAGCTGTTCTGTGAGCACAGCTCCTGTAAGGACCAGCAGAACCAGAGAGGCCTGCTATTCTGGCCCTGAGCTCAGAAGGCTAGGAATGTTTATCCAGTGGGGAAAAATCAAGAACTAGACACTAATTGTAGAAAATGTAACAATTATCTACAAGGACACAGGATCATGTATTTCTGCATATCTGCATAAACTGGCTAACCCTCCACCAATTACAGCTGAGAGTGGAAAGCTGTCTCGTACAGTGGAATTGGGAGAAACACACAAGTATCCCTGAGATCCCAAGAAAACATTTGTGGACTCAATTTTGGAAATTTATTACTTTGTGGTGACTGTTTTATACTAATGTGATTTTAAATCCATGAAAAGGTAGGCATTAAAACGACACTTGGTAGGCTAGGGATGTGGCTCAAAGGTATTGCACTTACCTAGCAAGTATAGAGCCCTGGATCTGATCACTAGCACTGCTAAAAAATAGTAAAAAGTAATCATACACACTTAGTACCCTACAATTCAATTTCATTACAAAGAAATCATAGAACCTGCAAAATCTAAGGATAACTTAAACAGTCCTGAGATAGAGGAGTTCCCCAGGGTTTTTTTTTTTTTTTTTTTCTTCTCTCCTCTTTTTTTTTTGATAGGGTCTTGCTGTGCACTTTCTAGGCTGGCCTTGAACTGGCAGTGATCCTCTTGCTTCAGCCTCCCAAGTGCTGGAATTGCAGGGAGGTACCACCACGCTAGGCTCTCAGGTCTTCAAATTTTAACTTGGAGATTCTCAGAGGGGCTGGATTCCAGAACTTTATTATTATTATTTTTATTTTATTGTATTTTATTTTTTTGCGGCACCAGGGATTGAACTCACAAGCTTGCGCCTGCCAGACAGGTGCTTAAGTCACTGAGCCAAACTCCCGGCCCTAGCTTTTTGAGGCAGGGTTGCACTATGTAGCTCAGACTGGCTTTGCACTCTGATTGTAGCCCCAGCCAGCCTTGAACTCACAACGCTCCACCTACCTCAGCCTCCCAAGTGCTGGAATTAAAGGCGTGTGCCACCACGCCCGGCCTTTGGATTCCAGAACTTTAGACTTGCACTTGCATTCTGAATTGGGTTTTAACAGCCTCAGTTGCTTGCCTACCCCTAAAAAGGTTCTCCACTGGGGAAAAATTGCCCAGTTTGTATTAAATAATCAGCAAAGGTGCTCTGCTTAAGCTTTGAACTCCAAGGGTCGCAGGGTGCACAAAAACCAGCACTTTGTTCCCTATAATTACACTCCCTAGGCCAAGATCCTGAGCTTCCCTTCCGCTGCTGCCTGTCTGTAGGAAAAGACAGCGCGGGGCTGGATTAGAACGCCCGGCCGCAGCTTCTGGTCTCAGCTCTTCAGCTGGGTGTCTCTAATGTTCCTGGGCAAGCATACTTTTCTTCAAGGCGCCTTCCCCATTTCCCTCAAAAGGCCATATGAAACAAAGGCGTGAAATATCTACAAAAGTTAATGCCGTCTAACACATACAAGGCTTATTCCCATCCCACTGCAGCTACAAAAGGCCCCTCCCACTGCAGCTACAAAAATGCATCATGTTGACATCAGTCTTGGACCCAGAGAGGTGAACATAGCTGACAGCTTTCAGCCCTGACCCCCTTCCAAAGTCAAATAGAAATAATTCGGGACTATCTGCAGCTTTGGGTCATATTTTCTTTTCCGCTCTTATCACTGATATAAAAAGAGCTGACTATATTTAGCGCTGTGTTTTATTTGGTTTTCTTTCCCTGAGTCAGATGGGAACTGTTTCTTCCTAGCCTACCCTTCTTTCCATGTTGAGAGTTCCCCAAAGGCAAAGATCATTTCCCTTTTTGGTCACAGAGCTCTCTCTATTTTTTTTTTTTTTTTTTTTGCGGCACCAGGGCTTGAACTCATAACCTCGCGCCTGCCAGAAAATGCGTTTAAGTCACTGAGCCAAACTCTTTGTTTTTTTTTTTGTTTTTGTTTTTGTTTTTTTGCAGCACCGGGGATTGAACTCAGAACCTCGCACCTGCCAGAAAAGCGCTTGAGCCACTGAGCCAAACTCCCGGCCCTAGTTTTTTGAGGCAGGGTCGCACTATGTAGCTCAGGCCGGCCTTGCGCTCACGTTGTAGCCCAAGCCGGCCTCGAACTCACAACGCTCCGCCTACCTCAGCCTCCCGAGTGCTGGGATTAAAGGCGTGCGCCACCACGCCCGGCTACAAAGCTCTCTCTAAATCGTCCTTCCCTCACCACCCACCGCACCCAGCAGAGAATAGGAAATCTCCAAGGACGGGAACCTTGTCTCTGGGCTCTCTTCTCACACCTCAAGTGAGATTTCTCAGTGGGGGTGGGGGGCCCCAAGGAACTGAAGCATTCAATAAGGTCAAAAATAGATTAAAACATCGCAGGTACCTTCTAATTAACAGATCTCCTTAGATGGTGTGTGCTTTAGTGGTGGTAAAAAATTCAGAAGACCGAGGGGCAGACAGATCCGGACTTGTGTACTGATTTTGCTACCTCCTAGTTGTGTGACTGCCGCTTTACCAACCTCTCTAGGCCACACATTCCAGTCTGTGAAATGGGATCCAATGCTAGGCTTCTGAGGAAGGAGCGAGAGCGGACGCGAAGTCCTTCCCCAGGCGGGGCCTGCACGCACGCGCTCACTGAGGGACCGTCGCGGAGGAAAAGGGGCCGCGGGCGCGACGAGATTGGGGAGCCCGGTACCTGAAGGCCGAGGCGCAGCGACTCAGGGACAGGGCGTACACACCGAAGTCTGCCGCCTTCCCGGAGGCCAAGGCCGTCCAGGGGCCCGCCGAGGAAGACCAGCGGCCTTAAACTCTCACAGATTACCCGGTATAGTTAACGGTCCTTAACGGCAGCCCATAACGACTCCTCTGAGGCCCAGGGAGGACAAGGGGCGGCCTGAAGGCAACTGAGTTGGACCTTCCACACCTCCGACCCGAAGCCAGCATGTACTACAACTCCCGGCAAGCTTCGAGGCCGAGGGCCTCTCCCCGCAGAGCTGGGCCACACACGGTGCTTCTGGGAGTGCGCCTGGCCTTGTAGCCTTCTGGGTATTGTAGTCCACCTTTTTCGGGTTTCCAGAAATGAGCCGCTCCTTTTCCCCTAGAAAACTACAACACCCAGAATATAGCGCAAGCCGGGCTACTCCAATAGGAACGCTCCTTGTAACGGGGTGCGGAACCCGGCGCTGGCAGCTCAAGATGGCGGATGAGAGTGAGACAGCAGTGAAGTCGCCGGCACCTCCGCGGCCGCAGATGATGGAAGGCAACGGGAACAGCCACGAGCACTGCAGTGATTGTGAGAACGAGGAGGACAACAGCTACAGCCGGGGGTAACGAGATCCCCGGATTCCAGTTTCCGTCCAGTCTCCCACAGCCTGGGTTTCGGGGTGCGGGGAAGTCACCAGGAGCTTAGTTTAACCCCACCCCTATATTCTTATTGGCTAAGACATTAGGATCCTGCCCAGCGATTGGTTGATGCCTTTGTCATTTATTGAGGGGGGGTGCTTGGTATATTAAGGGCCGAAGACATTTAATACTTCTGTTATATAAAAGTTCTTCTGAGTGATGTTCCACTCGTATTCTTCATGCCCGTGCGGGGAAAAAGCGTGTTGAACGGTGATTTTCAGTGGCACTACACGGGCAATCTAGTAACTACAGTCCCGCGAGAACGTTACTTATAGAACATCGTGACTAACAATAAATGAGTAATAAAACATTTCCCTGTAGTTTACTTTCAATAAGGAGATTCACCAGGCTATACAAACCATGTATGTAATTATGTTGTAAAGTATCACAGAGAACCCCAAAATATATACTTATAAACACAGTGTAATTAACCGTATGATAGTGTTTTGGTTTATGCGATGTTGCTTCAAATAATCCATGAGTTTCCTGAACAATGTATAATTAAGTCTTGGAGCATCTTCCTCTGTTAACTTTGCGAAACCTAAAAGAAGTTGATCGATGCTTCTTGGACAGCATATAATGCTTGTGGGTTTAATAATGCACGTCTTGCACTTTAGGGACTTGCCATTAGAAACTACTGTTATTTGTAACTTGGAGAAAAAAACTGCACCAGACATTTGACTGTTATTTTTTTTTTCCAAATCAGTTTTAGCTTTTGTAAGCCACAGTTTAACATTCATCTTCATATTGTTAGTATCTAGTGCTCTCTCTCTTGCTCCCTGTCTGTGTTTACATGTATATTTTTAAACTGAAAGCTGTGAGTTACTGTTCTGGGTGAGCAACTCTTACTGAATCTGTGGCAGTCTGATTGTTATACCCACCTTGTTGTTGGCACTAACTGCCAGCTCATAGCCTCCCCAGCCCCAGGTGGAGAAGAGGTAAAGGTAGCACCTTGAAAGTTTTTGGATAAACTTTTATTTTTTATTCTGCTATCTTGTAGAGATGGGAAAGAAAAGGATTATTTAAGTGGTTAATAATCTGCTTGTGGTCAATCTTAAAGTAAAGGATCTAGCATTCTTAGTCCTCAACTAGCATGAAAAATCACAAGAATGTAGAGAAAAAGGAAGCTTACCATATTTGGTCTTTATGACTGTTCTAACTCAACAGATACAGTGTAATAGAAGCTTTGTTTTGAAGTTCAGTATTCCTAAGAAGGGAGAGCTGAGAAAGAGGAAGTAGCAGTGGGTAGGTGGGAAGGGCAGCCCACTTGAGTAGATATACACATCGGAGGTGAGAGTTGTTGAAGGTGAAAGGCATTTCAGAAGTGAAAGTATAAGCCGGGCATGGTGGCTCACGCCTTTAATCCCAGCACTTGGGAGGCTGAAGTAGGAGAAGCGTTGTGAGTTCGAGGCCGGCTTGGGCTACAACGCAAGCACGAGGCCGGCCTGAGCTACATAGGGCGACCCTGCCTCAAAAAACTAGGGCCGGGAGTTTGGCTCAGTGACTTAAGCGCCTGCCCTGGCAGATGCGAGGTTATGAGTTCGATCCCTGGTGTCGCAAAAAAAAAAAAAAAAAAAAAAAAAAGTGAAAGTATGGCTTTTTCTTTGCTCTTTATGTAATTGCTTTTATTTTTCTCTACTAAACTGTTGGCCTGATCAGTGTCTATGGTTCTTTTAATAGGTTTTATTCCCTGTGAATTACTTTGCAAAACTGTTTGCCATGGTTGGTGGTGTGACTCAGTGGTAGAGCATGGGTTTAGCATGTGGAGGGGCTGGGATCATAGCTCAGAGGTAGGTAGGGTGCTTGCCTTGAAGGCACAAGGTCCTGAGTTTGAGCCCCAGCACTATAAAAACAAAACAAACAAACAAGAAAGAAAGAAAAAGCAGTTGTCAGAAAGTTCTCTGTAGTACAACAACCAAGTGATAACCAAAATCTAAGTAGAACAAAGCCTTGGAAGTGGTTTGTTGTTACTGTACGAGTTTATGCTTAGGATGAGCCTGTCTCACCTACAGGGCTGTAAACAGGAGTTTGGAGGTGGCAGGTGGAAAGCAGAGTCCAGTCTGAAGGCGAGAGTCTGATTCGGGGATGGGATCAACATCTTCCCATTCACTTTCAAGAGAACTGGTCTTGGGAAGAAGCAGTGTGGCACTTTGGGAAGAGTATGGACCCTGGTTTGAAAGCCTTGCTCTGACACTGGTTAGTCCTGTGACCTTGGGAAAGTGACTTAACCTAGAGTTGCTGTACAGATTAAATGAGAGAAGCATCTGGAATACAGCTTCCCCCTCCTGTTTTTTTTTCCACTTTTCTGTGATCTTCCCCAGCCTGCCCTCTGCTTTTTTTTTTTTTTTTTTTTTTGGTACTGGGGATTGAACTCACAACCTCACGCGCTTAAGCCACTGAGCCAAACTCCCAGCCCTGGCTTTTTTGAGGCAGGGTCGCACTGTGTAGCTCCGGCCGGCGTTGCACTCGCGTTGTAGCCCAGGCCAGCCTCGAACTCACAACGCTTCTCCTACCTCAGCCTCCCGAGTGCTGGGATTAAAGGCGTGCGCCACCACGCCCGGCTGCCCTCT
>RJWM01039246.1:0-16228 GCA_004363535.1 Dasyprocta punctata | reverse complement strand
AGAGGCTTGAAGGTTACAATTGAATTATATATGCATACAGGGAAAAGAATGAAAACAGAGTTCCTACTTGCATTTAAGACTTTTAACAATTTGGGATAAGCCACTGTTTTTGCTTTGGTAGTATGGAGTACAGAGACCTTCTTATTTAGGGGCCACAGGGCATGTGTTTTTCAACCAAAGAGGCAAAGACAAGAGAATGAAGATGGGTTAGTGGTAAAGCATGTTGACGAGGTTGGTGGGGGTAAAAGGGAAAGTCTTGATTGATAGTGATAACTGCTTCATGCAGTGTGAATCTTCTCACAACGGCCAGTGGCAGCCAATGATTTAAGTAACTTGCATAGTCTCAACATTTTCTGACCTGATACTGGAAGCCAGGTAAAAATAGTTCCCACACACCATTAAATAGGGATCAGTTATTGTCAATATACTTTAAAATATATAATGTTAGGGTTTTAATTTTAACTATAAATTATTAATGGTCTATTTCTCTGTAAGCCTTTGTATTGTCTAGACACACACATACACACACTCACACACACACAGTGACATGGACTGATTGGTTTCTTCAGTTGCATAACTAAGGCAGTAAGTGCTACAACCTTCTTGAATATTTTTATTGAAGATTAAGCAAAGATGAAATATATAATGGCTATCATTAGCAGCTTTTCATCAAGCTGTTGTTTCAGCAAAGTAATAAAGATATGTTTCCCTGGAATGCTTTTCCTGCTCATATGAACATAATGAATGACTTACCACCTGCTTTTAAGTTTACGATATTTTAATAGTCACATTATTAATAATATTCATTAGGATTATACTGTCTTAAAATCTTTAGAATGTTAAATATATGGATAATTATACTCACTGTCAATCATCACCAAGCAATGTGAAAATTATCGATAACATAAAAGTATGAAACTTAAAGGTAAATATGTCTCCTCTAAATTAATACTAGTTCTAGCATATTATTTTCTGAGTACAGGTTATTTTACAGAAAACTAGATTATTAAACTAATCTCAGAGTACTCACAACTCAGAGCTGATGCAGACATTTCCAGTTATTGGTTATCCTGGCTATGAAGCCACAGAAATTAGAAAACCCAGTGTGTTGCTGAATACATAGATGAATCTTCCTGGAATCACAAAATATGGAGCAAATTGAGTTAATAGCTGTCCAGTCTGATGAAGGGTCTCAAAAAATGACAGAATTCTTTTCTAGTTCATACCACAGTAGTGTCATCTCTGCTTTTTCACACTGCTGGCTGCACATATATACATGCATTGTCCCTTTTGCCTTAAGTCATACTTTGATTTAGAAATAATAAAATGATGTTAAAATTTGTAGCTTCAGAAATTAAAAAATAGGGTCAGGAATTAAGTTTTAAAAATATACTTTTATACATTTATACTTACAAAGTGCATATTAGTTAAATGGTTTTTGAAGGCTTAATAGCTGAATAGTAACAGTCTTTAATCTGTTCTAAACATCCAAATTGTGTGGGCTGCTATTTCAGAATTTGAATTCGCTGACTGAGCATTCTTTAAAGTAAATGAGCCAATCTTTAAAAATTACTACACAAATGAGTTGCTCTGCTCCACTCTCAATTTTGTATATCCATTTCTGTTCTATCCTACTAGCACTTATAATTCTCATTTTACAACTATTTTCTTCTTAAAAGTGGGAGTAAGCTACCTTCTGTGTTTCTGGGACTGACAAACTAGCTTATGTTAGAAATAAATGAACAGAGCTCAAATTTTAGCTGCAACATGTTATGATCTTACACATTGTCACTCTTGTCTTTAAAACAAGAAAAATGTGGAATTACTGCCAATCAATGATAGTTTTATACCTACCAGAAACCTGGAATTTTAGGGTTAACTTACACCACAAAAAATTGGAGAAATGAACATATCAAAGAGATAAAACTATATGACATGTCAAAAAAAATAAAGAAAAGAAAAAGAAAAATAGCCTGAGAAAAAGATTGGTAATTAGAATCAGATTTAAACATGTTCCATATGTTGATATTATTAGGCAAGAATTATAATAACATAATATCTTAAGAAGTCTAATGGAGAGAATTTGAAAAAAATCAACTCCTCAGACCTGGGTTGCTCAAATCTTACTCATTCCCTATCGTTGGATATGACCTTTGATTGACAAGGGGGGCAGGGGCACTAAGTTCTTGAAACATTCTATTTTAAAAGTATGATTCTGTGTGCCTCAGGCCTTGGGCAGAGTGGTACCTCTTTGTTAAGACAGTTTATAGCAGAAATGTAATGCACCATGTATGTCTATTTCTATTCTGGAAAGCTAGATTTGGAGAAGCTAAAATTAGTCAGGTAGATACTGTACCTATAATCCCCAGTGTAATCTCCAAAGCCAAAACCCAAAAACTCTGGAAAGAAGGGTTAGGATGAGACCCTAGTGAGCAAACAGTCCTTATGTGGTTTGCATTAATACTATAAAGAAAGGAGCATGTTTGGACACTTTGCTTAGAGAGGATACCTGGCAGTTTAAACCTGGCTTCTATCCTTTTCCACGTGTCCTTCCATCATTGCTGATTTATTTTTATTTATTTATTTACCCTTTTCAAGACAATGTTTCACTACCCAGTTTAGGTTGGTCTTGAAATGACTTTGTAGCCCTGACTGGCCTCAAACTCACAGCAATCCTCCTACCTCAGCAACCCCAGGGCTGGATTATAGGTATGCATCACCTCGCCCAGCCTCTTCATTGCTGATTTAAACAACAGTCTTCCACTGCATGACATAGTTAATTTTATAGGTCAATTTAGCAATGCCTTGGGGTGCCCAGATTAAATGTTTCTGACCATGTCTCTGAGGTAAAGGTGCTTCCAGGTGAGATTGACTTTGAACTGGTGGACTAATAATGAAGTAGATTGCTTTGCTAAAGTAGATGGACATCACCCAAGATGCAAAAGTCTGAACAGAGCAAAAAAAGTTCACCAATTTTGCTTCTGCCTGCTTCCTTGACTTGAGAGCCTTGAGCTGGTGTTTAATCTATTGGTTGTAGTCAATTCTTAAACTTTCAGACTCAGAATTATGACACTACTTTTACTAGACACTACTTTATGACACTACTTTTACTAGATGTCCAGCTTGCAAACTGTAGGTTATAAAACTTCTCAATCTCCATTATTGCATGAGTCAAATACTTGTAATAAATCATTACTATAACATATATTGTTTCTGCTTCCCTGGGGAACCATGACTAGCATAATGCAATAAACAGTAACCAAACATACAAGCATATAACAGTTTTTAAATGTATGTACTACTATGAATACCAGAAGATTTCTAGTAAATCATCATGCTTAACATTGTCTTAGAAATAACATCATTGACTCTAATTTTAAAAAATTATGTGTATGTTCTTTGGTCTATTTGTCTAGTTTTCAGTCTGTACATATGATAATTAACTTCTCAAAATCTTATAAGATAAATAAATGTATCCAATGATGGAAAAATAAAAGGGCGTGATGGGTAGGGGAATGAGGGATTGAAATGTGTTATTTAAACATATCAATTCCTTACAGTGAATGTAGTAAATAAAAAAAACTAGATAAGTGATTATAGCTTAGAGATGAAAATTAAAAGTGAAAGAAAGGATTTCAAAAGTTATTTGTTATTTTTTGCTTTCTCATATTTCTTCTAATTGATTTATTTATATTTTTAATTTATTAATACGTGTGTAATATAGTACAAGGAATATAAACATTAGTACATAATGTTTATATTCCTTGTGAGGAGTTGATATATATATATATATATATATATATCACATATTAAGTAGCAAAAAAGAAAAATATCTTCAAAATGTTCACCAGCTGACTTCATGCAGATGAAAAAAGTATCAGTGATGGGTCCACAAAAGTTACAAATTTAAGCACACACACACACACACACACACACACGCACACACACGTAGAAGAAAGAGAAAATATTTGAAGGAGAAGGTCAATAAGATGCAAAAGAGTTCTCAAAGATGGGACAGATGTAAAATGTTCCATGTTACTTAGTTTGGAAATAATGTTTTAAAGAAGTCATAAATGAGAGCATAAATGCACGTAATTAACTACGACTGCCTTAAATATGAGCTTATGTACACGAAATCATCTTTAACATGGAAAATTATTTTTAAAACATTTACAGACATGCTTTCATAAGTTCTCATTCATAGTGTCTTCTATACAAACTACCCTATAATTTGAAAGCCTAGTAAATATAATTAATGTTAAAATTAGAACGCAGACTGACCTATGAATCTGAAACAAAACTGAGCCTGAGTTGCTCATTACTAGCAACTGGCTCCCTGAATGCAAGTCTTGTAATTTATTTATTTTCATGTCTCCAACATGTGACACAGAGTTCACAGAATGATTTATAAATTTAAATATATGAGAAAAAGTTAGTTGAACATTTTTAAAGAGTTCAGAGAAAATAAAAGTTTTATAGTTTAAGATGGTTCTTCCATTTCCACTAGCTTTCAAGTCATTGATCTTACTCATCCATATGTAGATAAATTTCAAGTATGAGTATAATGACATGCTGTCCCTGAGTTAATTCTTGTGAAGAGAACTGGATAACAACAAATTGGGATAAACATTGTCATACTGTTTCAAGCAAAATTTGCTTTTTTGTTAAGTAATATGGTACTTGTCTGTATTAGCTCCACAAAATTTAGAAATCAAGAATAGTAACTTAATCATGAGTTTAGATAATCTTTCCACAGTAAAAGCAAAATAAGATGTGTCCAAATTTTACAATTATCTATTGTTATCAGTAATCCAATATAGCAATGCTTTGCAATACTATCTGGAGAGGTGTAATTTCTGAATCTGAAACTATAGCAAGATTCATTTAAAGAATGAGGATACTGGAAGTGGATGAGTAGTACATAGCAGGCAAAGAAATCTGGCTTGTAAGTGGAGATGGCACAAGGGATATTCACAATAAAGGAGGACAGAAGCATGAAGGAAGAAGGAGAGAGTGCCACTCTGGGGGAGCTCAAGTTTTAGTCTACCCAGGCATGGAAAGTGGAATGCAAATGGCTTTTACACTTTTGAAAATGATATCAAAACATTGTACAGCATGAAAAGCCTTCAGTAACTGTCCAGATACAATATTCTACACCACAGTATGCAAACAGTAAGGATACCAACTAAGTTTTGGCTGACTATATTAAAAATCATGGCAACATGTAACTCAAGTTCAGTGAGTGTGCCCTGTACAAGCATACCAATCTTGATGTATTTAAACATGTATTAGACTTTCAAATAGCACAATCTTTTATAAATTACCATCAAATATATGTCTCTTTCCTTGGTTTTTCAAATAACCTAATTTCCCTTTCTCTACATTCCTTCATGGCTCATCATATTAATGTATGCTGATATAATTAAGCATTCTTGACCTCAGAATATTTTTTTGCATTTCTTATAAATAGTTACACAACAAATATCATTGTAAAACATATAATGTGTGTGTGTGTGTGTGTGTGTGTGTGTGTGTGATATATAATGAGGAGTTGCCTTCTAAATATATTGGCTGCCATTCATGGGATTCTGTTTTAAACTGAAATGATCTGCATTCTACAGAGAAAGTGTAGTGTAATGCCTTCTAACATAGATTTCAGGACCAGATGAAGGTAATGTCGCATAGGAAAATCAGAAATTCTTTTCAACTCATTTCCTGTGTTCATCAGAAAAGGAGACACACGGAACCTACCATTTGCATAACAAATTCATGAAAATAATTGTATTTCCATTTTATTAAATTATGAGGCATTGAACTTCTTTTTGCAATACTTTTGTTGACATTTATGCCCAGTATTACAAGTATTCATAGAGTCATTTCTTGGTTCCTCAGAATGATTAGAGAGTATGTGAATTTCTCTTTTTGTCCTTATGGTTTATTCTGCATTTTCCTGTTACCTCCTGCTAAATAATGTTGGAATTTGAATTTCTTTATGAATGGTACCAAACAATAATTTTACTTGGTAAAACAGCTACCTATTTGGAAATAGATTATCTGTGAACAAAAATTGCGTATACTAAATTTACAAGTTCATAAAAGGATAGTCACTGAATAAACAAATTGTCCTTTATTTCATTTATTTTTAAAATCCATTTCTGAATAAGATTAAATACTTTGAAATGCTTGCAAACATTTTGAATTGTACATAGATAAATGGAGCCCCATGAGATACATAGCTTAGTCATGTAATATTTTCTTTCAGGATTCTGTAGCATTGATTTGCTTGAGTTCTTTCTTGGTGGGGCAATTGTAACTAGAGTGGTTAAAAAGAGATGGCTGAACCATAACTCTCCTTTTTGGTCACCAATTTTTACCATTCTTCAAGAACAAAGAAATGCTTGACCTAGCTTCTTCCTACTGTCAGGTATTCTTCTTTCCTGTACTCACACTGCAATTCACACCACTCAATCAACAACTGTACTATTTCGCATCCAAATTCAACCCTCCACTTTTTTCTAAAATATGTAATTCCTCGTTCTCTCATCTTATTTGTTTCCATTACAGCTTTCTGCAAGTGATTTGTGTCAAAAATGGTTGCCATTTTTTATTATTTAGTTAAAAGATAACCAATTTTTAGGGTGTGATTTAATATCAATACAATGGGGAAGAAATATTTATGCCACACAGTTTGGATATAATACTTTCCTATTAGGGCACACTTTTCACTATGTATCCCTGTCCTCATTGTGTTGATCACTCTAAATTTTCAGTGTATAGTGCATAAAACCTTAGATTGCAAAGTCTATGGATGGCAAAAGTAACAAGTACAACTTGTCACTATTTTACTTATTATTCTAATACTGGCATCTTTCATATTTTACAAACACAGTATTTTATTATTGAACAAATGAAGCAATGAAAGAAGGAATGTTTAGGGTTTTTAATTTGAGAATTTGTGAAAATGAATTGCGGGCACTGTCAAAATCAAAATATAATCTAAAGAAAAGACTCATTGTTCAATTTAATGAAATTCTAATATAAATAAGTTTTACTTTCTTTTACTGGGGAAATAATTAAACATTTTAGTCTCTGAAATGAAAACCCATTTTATCTATCTCAAGTCACATTTTTTTGTCTTTTAATTTACAAATTCTGTTTCACTTACGTTTGTCACAATGTATTCTTGATGTCTCTCTGTGCATTTGATGTTCTCTTATCCAGGGACTCGGGGACTGTGACGTGAAATGAAGGCAGGCGTCAGCTGAGGCTCTGCCTCTCACTGGTTAAAACACACTCTTATTTACCAACTTTTCCCCAGTATTATTTTGGCAAAGCTATGACTTTTTTTCTTGGTCCATTATGAAGATGGTTTTCAATAGAAACAGAAGAGCTGGTACAGCGGAACCCCTGAACTCCTTGCAGCCAGACTTAGGATCAGGGTGGCGCCACACTCCAAGGTACACTCTGCCTAGCTCCCTGGGACCAGGAGGCCTCAGCCCCCACCTGGAAAGGCAGAGGCTCCACCCACATGCCCCAGGAGGCTGCCCTCACTTGCTGCGCACGAGATCCAGCTCTACCGGGTCCCGTGGCTCAGTGCGACCCACAAGAGGAACTTCCGGCCAGCCTCGCAGGACACAGAGGTACTCAGCCCAGCCCAGCCCAGGACTCCAGAGCTGCTCATCAGAGACTGACGAGCATAGCTGCAGGGCCTTGGAGAGCTTGGGCTCCCCCCAACAGAGCACAGAGTGCGCTGGGGATCCATACTTCAGTGGAGCATTGCGTGCTGCATCCTAGAGCTCACAGGTCCCACCCAGTGAGAAGCAAGGCCCCAGCACTGTAGGCCTGGGACTCACCCAGGCTTACCTGGTACAGCGGAACCCCTGAACTCCTTGCAGCCAGACTTAGGGTCGGGGGGCAGCACACTCCGGGGTACACTCTGCCTAGCTCCCTGGGACCAGGAGGCCATGGCCCACACCCGGGAACGTGGAGGCTCCACCCACATGCCACAGGAGTCTGCCCTCACTTGCTGTGCACAAGATCCAGCTCTACAGGGTCCTGAGGCTCAGCGCGACCCACCAGGGGAACACCTGGTCAGCCTCACAGGACACAGAGCCACATAGGCTCTAGAAGAAAATGACAAAATGAAAGACCAAGAGGCAGTCTCAGTCCCCCAGCACACTGAGAACAAACCCAAGAGACACTGAAATGGATGATAGTGGGAGTCACACAACTGAACTTTCTGAAATGATAGAAAAAGCAGTAAAGAAACAGCTCAATGAAGCTATAGAGAAATTCAAATCAGAAATATTTTCTCAGCTAAAATATGAAATAAGAATCATTATTAAAGAAATGTTCTGTGTATGTAAAGAAGAGCAAGATAAAAAATAGAAGAACTTAAGAAAATGATCAAAACTTTGAATGAACAATGTAAGACACAAACAGAATGCATGAAACAGATGCAAAGGGAAATGCAGGAAAGGAAAAATTCCATGGAAAGTTTGAAAAACCGCTTGAATGAAGCTGAAGATAGAATTTCAGATCTTGAAGACAACATGGGAGATCATGGCAATGAAAGAAAAGATCTCCTAAAAATAGTAAGGAACCAAGAAACAAAAATTCAACAGCTGCAAGATGATGCCAAGATAAATAACATAAGATTAACAGGCATAAATGAAAAAGGAGGGGTCAATACTAATGACCTGCGAAGACTATTCACAGAAATGATAGCAGAAAACTTTCCAAACATGGTAAGAGAATCTGAAATACAGGTAACTGAGGCATACAGAACCCCAATTAACCATAACCAAAATAAATCTTCAGCCAGACATATAATAATAAGGGTATCAGACATACAGCATAAGAACAAAATACTAAAAGCTGTCGCGCCCTTTTTTACTCATGTTCTGTTGACAAAGTCCCAGCATGAGAAAAGATAGACCAAGTGTTCTGCTGACAAGGTCCAAACACAGACCCATGTTCTGTTGACAAGGTCCAAATATGGAGAGTGTCTTCTGAGAAAAGGTCGCAGCATAGAAATTGGGTTTGTAGAATGGGTTAATGTTTTTTGGGAACTATTATGTTAATTTGTGCTCTGACACAGTTTGGAGAAATTTTTTTCTTTTTTCTCGCAGATGCAAGAACATCACAGGGAGATAAAAGGGCTAAATCAGGGCTGAATATGGTTTTGTGTTTTGCAGGTTTTTAGTTATGCTACCACAATGAAACATTTATTAGTAGCAAAACATGCTTCAAGGTCTTTAACTAAATTTAAAACTTTCTGCCTATGCTGACGAATCATGTAACCATAGAAACCATGTAACCACAGAGACACCTGTTGATTTCATTCTTTTATCTAAACTTTCTACCCTGGCCAAGAAAAAAAGTATATATTATTCTGTTAGAGTTTACAAAAATAGTAGTAATAGTAATGGTAGTCGTAGTAATAAAAACAATAAACAAAGGAAATTCAAACAGTCTTTGAGCTGTTTGTGTGTCTGTTCTCCACGCACCGATGCTCAGCCCACCTTCGGGGACTCTGTAGACCTAGCCCGACTGGACCGCGGCAAAAAGCTATCAGAGAAAAGAAACAGATCACCTATGAAGGAAAGCCTATCAGAATCACAGCAGACTTCTCAACACAAATCTTTAAGTTAAGAAGAGTTTTGAGTAAAGTATTCCAAATATTTGCCCTGAAAGAAAACAACTTTCAATCCAGATTGATGTATCCTGCAAAACTGCCCTTAAAAATTGATGGAGAAATAAGATACTTGCATGACAAAGAACACCCGAAGAAATTTATGGCCACCAAACCAACACTACAGAGAGCACTGAAAGACACTCTAGAAAGAGACAAAGATAGCCACAATCTTAAGAATAACAGCAAAGACAAACCACTACACAGGGCAAATAATTAAATAGAAAATGTAGAAAATCAACAACAGAAAGATATCATGACAGGGATGAGCCAGTACATATCAGTTATATCAATCAATGTAAAGGTCTCAACTCACCAATAAAAAGAAACAGACTAGCAAAGTGGGTTAAGAAACAAAACCCAACAATATGTTGTGTACGAGAAACACATTTCACTCAAAAGGAAATTCACAGATTAAAAATCAAAGGCTGGAAAACAATACTCTATGCAACAGGAACCCAGAAAAAAGCAGGCGTAGCTATTATGTTTGCAGACAATGCAAACTTCAAACCAAGAATGATCAAAAGAGATAAAGAAGGCCACTACATACTTGTTAGGGGAAAACTTCAAAAGGAAGAGATTACAATCATAAACATATATGCACTGAATATGGGAGCAACCAACTATGTAAGACAATTCTTAATAGATATGAAAAACCAAATAAACAATAATACAGTTATAACAGGGGACCTTAACATCCCACTGTCACAGAGACACATCAACCAAATAAAAAATCAGCACAGAAGTAACAGAACTGAATCAAACTTGTGAACAAATGGACCTAGTAGATGTGCACTGAGTATTCGACCAATCAACATCAGAATACACATTCTTCTCAGCTGCACATGGGTCTCTCCCTAAAATAGATCTTATACTGGTCCACAAAACATGCTTAAATAAATGCAAAGGAACTGAAATAATTCCATGCATATTATCTGACCATAGTGCAGTAAAATTGGAAATGAATGACAAAAAACCTACAATAACCACATAAACACATGAAAATTAAACAATACTCTCCTAAATAACCAATGGGTCACAGAAGAGGTTAAAGAAGAAATTAAACAATATCTACAATTGAATGAAAATGCATATACAAATTACCGGAACCTGTGGGATAAAATGAAAGCAGTCCTCAGAGGGAAATTTATAGTACTAAACTCCCACATCAGAAAAATGGAAAGAACACACATAAACAACCTAATGATGCACCTCAAACTTCTAGAAAAAGAAGACCAAGTCAAGTCCAAAGCCCAAAGAAGGGAGGACATTACTAAGATTAGAGCAGAAATTAATGCAATTGAAACTAAGAAAACAATACAAAGATTTAATGAATCGAAGAGTTGGTTCTCTGAAAGAGTAAATAAAATTGTAAATCCCTAGCCAATCTTATCAAGAAGAGGAAAGACAAAACTCAGATTCATGCAATAAGAAATAAAGAGGGTAAAATCACTACACACCTGAAGGAAATACAGAAGATCATCAACACCTACTTCGAAAACCTTTACTCACATAGATTTGATAACACAGAAGAAATGGACAGATTCCTACAAACCTATGAATTACCAAAGTTGAGTCAAGAAGATGTAAAGCTGCTGAATAACCCAATTTTAGCTAAGGAAATTGAAAATGTAATTAGGTCCTACCAACAAAGAAAAGCCCGGGCCCTGATGGATTCACTGCTGAATTCTATAAGAAATTTAGGGAAGACTTAATGCCAACACTCCTCAAACTCTTCAATGAAATTGAAAGGGAAGCAAGTCTCCCTAACTCATTCCTGGAAACAAGTATTACCCTAATACCAAAACCCGAGAAAGACCCAACCAAAAAAGAAAATTACAGACCAATCTCCCTAATAAACATCGATGCAAAAATCCTCAATAAAATACTGGCAAATAGGATACAGAAAGTTATCAGAAAGATTATACACCATGATCAACTGGGATTCATCCCAGGAATGCAGGGATGTTTTAACATATGCAAATCAATATATGTAACACACCATATCAACAGGGCCAAGGACAAGAACCACATGATCATCTCAATAGATGCAGAAAAAGCTTTTGACAAAATCCAACACCCATTCATGATAAAAAACCCTACAGAAAATCAGAATAGATGGTCTCTACCTCCACCTGATAAAAGCCATATATCATAAACCAAAGCCAACATCTTACTAAGTGGAGAAAAACTGAAAGCTTTCAACCTAAAATCAGGAACAAGACAAGGATGTCTATTATCACCACTCCTATTCAATATAGTTCTGGAAATATTAGTCAGAGCAATTAGACAAAAGAAAGAAATTAAGGGAATAAGGATAGGAAAGGAAGAAGTGAAATTATCATTATTTGCAGATGATATGATACTCTACATAGAAGACCCCCAAAAGTTCATTAGAAGACTTCTAGAAATAACCAAATTTAGTAATGTAGCTGGATACAAGGTGAACACTCAAAAATTGATAGCATTCCTGTTCAGAAACATTAAAGTCACTGATAGAGAAATAAGGGAAACCACATCCTTCAATATAACATCCTAAAAAAATGAAATACTTAGGAGTCAATCTAACAAACGAAGCAAAAAATTTATACAGTAAAAATTACATTACTCTAAAGAAGGAAATTGAAAAAGATTTCAGAAAATGGAAAGATATTCCCTGTTCATGGATAGGAAGAACAAACATAGTGAATATGGCCATTCTCCCAAAATTGTTATACAGATTTAATGCAAACCCAATCAAAATACCACTTGCCTACCTCACAGAGCTAGAGAAAGCATTCCTGAAATTCATCTGGAACCAGAAAAGACCTAGAATAGCAAAGGCAATTCTGGGCAACAAAGGGAAGGCAGGAGGCATCACAATCCCTGACTTGAAACTATGCTACAAAGCTACTGTGATAAAATCAGCATGGTACTGGAATCAAAACAGACCTGAAGATCAATGGAATAGATTAGAAGATACACCCACAACTACAAACACACTTAGCCACCTCATCTTTGACAAAGGGGTCAAACATGTACATTGGAAGAAAGATAGCCTCTTTAACAAATGGTGCTGGAAAAACTGGCTTTCTATATGTGATAATCTAAAACTAGATCCATGCCTATCACCATGCACTAAAATAAAGTCAAAATGGATCAAAGATCTGAATGTTAATACAGAAACATTAAACTTACTAGAAGCAGTGTAGGTAAAAATCTTGATGATACAGGAGTAGGCAGAGAGTTCATGAACAAAAATCAAATCGCACGGGAAACACTTCCCAGAATCAACAACTTGGATCTCATCTTCCTAAAAAGTTTTTGTATGTCAAAGGAAATCTCCAACAGAGTAAAAAGAAAACCCACGAATTGGGAAAATAGCTTAGCCTATTGTCCATCAGACAAAGGACTTATATCTAAAACATATAAAGAATTAAAAGAAATCAGGTCCCTAAAATTCAACGACCCAATCCAAAAATCGGCATCTGAGATGAATACACACTTCTCAGAGAAAGGCACATAAATATATGAAAAAATGTTCAACATCAATGGTCATTCAGGAAATGCAAATTAAAACAACACCGAGACTCCATCTCACTCCAGAAAGAATCGCCAAGTTTAAAAAATCAAGTAACAACAAATGCTGGTGGGGATGTAGGGAAAAAGGAACTCTTCTCCACTGTTGGTGGGAGTGTAGACTGGTACAACCACCGTGGAAGTCAGTGTGAAGATTCCTCAAGAAACTAGGATTAGAGATCCTATTCAACCCAGCCAGCCCTCTTCTGGGCATTTTCCCAGAAGAATTGAAAACATCATACCACAGTGATATCTGTGCACCCATGTTTATAACAACCCAATTTGTAACAGCCAAATCTTGGAAACAACCCAAGTGCCCATCAATCAAAGAATGGATAAAAAAGATGTGGTATTTTTATACAATGGAGTACTACTCAGCTATTAAGAAAGATTGCATTGAGACTTTTATAAGTAAATGGTCACGACTTGAGACCATATTCATAAGTGAAATAAATCATACCCACATGTGTAAATACGGTATTGTCTCCCTAGTGTAAGAAACTGAAAAAGTATATATGTTCCAAAATCTATAATAAATACTGTGGAAGGGTAAAAAAAAGCTCAAAGAGCAAAATTAACCGGGAAGGGAAAAGGGGGAAAGGGGGAAGGGAAAAGCAAAAGATACAGATCTGTATATATGTATATGTAAGATAACTAAAACAAACACACTGCTGAATGTATTCGTTATTGAGAAAGAACAATTAATACTGATATGATTAGATCAATTTTACATGTCTATGTCTGTTAATGTATGCAACCTTTTTAAAGATAACAATACACAATATTGCAACTATTGTCAAGTTTCTATCATCCTGTTTTGTAAACCTGTAATGTTACTGTTGTGCATTTACTCTAGTCGTTTGTCTCTTTTGCTTGTTGTCTTTGTTATATGTCTCTTTTTTTCTGCTTAAATAAAAAAAATGGACACAGAAGAAATAAAACTCATTGAAAGCACTTCCCAAGCAGTTAACTGATTCTCTCTTTTTTTGTGTGCTGTCTTCAGTACTTTGATTTCTCAAGACAAGTTGTATGAAAATGTCAGAGGCATAATGAAAATTCATATGCTCAAAATGTAACCTGTTTCTAAGTGAGTTTAATGCTATACACAAATCCACTGCTATCTCAATTAACTTATTCATAAACAAATATATTCATTCAATGTACAGTATATGCTGAGCTTTGTTTTTGGGGTAAATTCTGTGATTGCAGCTAAAATCCTTGGTTTACAAATAAGAATATCCTGACATAATATATTAACTCATTTTCTTCTTCCTTTCTTCCTTACTTCTATAATCCATTTTCCATGCAAAATCTGAATGATCTGTTTAAATTAATTTCTCTATTACTTTTAAAAAAATCGGCAAACTATTTAAAATACTGCCCAATATTCTTAGCGATTGAATCTCAACAAATCTCTAACACAAACATATGAAGATTTTCTAATTACTTGATGTTTCTAGCAACATTGCCTTCTTTTCATTCTTCAAAGCAGGTCAAGCTTTCTTCTTCTTGGCCATTAAACATCCTATTTTATTTACCTGGAATAGTATACTTCAGGTCTTTGAATGATAACCATTTTTTATCTTTTACTTTGTTTACTAAAATTGTCCCTCTCAATAGAGTACCATCTCTGACCATGCCAACCAGAAATTTCCACTTCAGTTTATTATCTACTTTATTTTCCCATGCATATTTTTCATAGCATTTATTTGAATATTGAATTATTTTGCTTCTTTATTGACCATTTCATTACAGTCTGTCTGCCACTGTATGTAAGTTCTATAATAGAAGGATAGTTGTCCCTATACATCCAGAGATTAGAGCAGTTGTGCATGAATTCATAAAGAGATGAGTATAATTAATGGAAAGATTGTACGCACCAGTAATCTTTGTTAATTATCTCGCTAGTAGTGCCCCCAGTATGGAGTTGCACTGAGCATCTCCAAGTTACGACAGACTACTCACCCATTCTATTTCAAGGGTATGATAAAGATCATCAAGTATGCTGGTCTACTCTGTAGAATCATTCAACCATTGCAAGGACTGAGTATTTATTCTGATGGATATTAGATGCCTGAAATTCTCCAAACATCATTTCCACAGTAATGTTCATTTAAACTCTTTGTACCCTACATGCCTTCAAACATTTAAGAAAAAGAAACCTACAGTGAACACTCATTTAATCAGAAATTTCAGTTTAGGTTTTTGTCGTGATTCTTTTAATTCAGTCTTAAACTTCCAAGAACATGGACTGATTACTCTCCTATTTCCATGAAGTGATTTTGTACCTTCTCACTGAAAAACCAGCTAAGATATATATTTTGAAAATGAGAATTTCTACTCACCAGCAAATTTCCCCCTAAGAAAACCTGAATCCTAAATATCACAGTTTGTAGAGAAATCTCTTCTGCTGGGGAAGGACGAGTCTCAAGTACTCCATTCATCACTTCCTTCTCACAAATCTTCACAGCACTAGAGCCTATTTTTTTTCCACTGTGACAAAATAGATGTTGCTGGAGTCTATGGAAAATTGGGTCAGTAAATCAGAAAGCACTGATTTGTTTTAAACAAAGATCAAGTTTTGCCTTTTTGCTTTTTGTGTTATTTTTTTTTTTTTTTTTTTTTTTTTTTTTTTTTTTTTTTTTTTTTTTTTTTTTTTTTTAGAACTTTTTGTCCCTTAGGACAAAACATGTGAATCGTGGCTGAGAAAAAGATTTATTTCTTTCCTCAGTTATGATACAATTATGCCTTCTCAGCCTTTCTAAAAATTGAAACATCTAATGGAATGCTTTGTAAGTCCAAAAAGGAGAATTTTACTCATTGACTGGGGTGGAGAGAGGGGGAGAGTGAGAGAGAGATCATAAGGAAGTAACTAAGGCAAATATCAAGAATGAACACTCCCACTGTCAGCAGTAGGCAAGCTGAAGATTCAGGAAATTCAATGGTAAAGTTTCAGTCTCACTTCAGGCCTGAGAA
>RJWM01039245.1:0-16229 GCA_004363535.1 Dasyprocta punctata | reverse complement strand
TGTCTTTGAGGACCAATGTGGTTCTCACCATTTTGCTTTACTCTGATCGTTATTATTTTTCTCTTTTTTCCTTTATTTTATATTCTGTTTTTATTGATTTTGTATTGTTTTGTTTTTGGTTCAATTCTACACCTGTTGGAATGGTCAGCTAATCTGTAGATAGCAAGGTATGCTATTGTAGCTACTGTACTCACATTATCTGTCTCTGAAGTTCTGTACCAGTCCTACTGCTTTGTTTAGATTGACTTTATTCTGTTATGTTCTGTTGTATCTTACTATCTTTAAAATAAAAAAAAATCTCAAAAAAAAATCTTCATGATTAAACTATATGATACTGATTTCAAGACTGTAGTGATTCCAGTATTGTTAAGAAGTCAATCAAAAAACTTTACTGTGGAATTCTCAGGGCAGTTGCTGTGAGTGGTTATTAAGATTTCTGCCCACTGCGTATTTTTGTGCCTCTCAGATGTAATAAAATTTGAAAAATTTATCTTAGCAATAAAGAATAAACAAAGCTTTGCATAACAATATTGGAGAAAGTGTATCCAATCATATTTCCTTGATTCCTTCTACTTCCTAGAAACTTGGAACCAAGCACATGCTTGTAAACAACTTTATGACTAAAGATCCTAATTTCTTTTCTCATTTTTTTAATTCTAAAGTGAAAAAAAAAACAATAAAACAGATTTTCAAAACAGGCTAAAAAGAGAGTAACAATAATTAATACATTGCATATTGTTATCTTCATAGTAGTTACTCAGTACAGGATATAGGCATGAAATATTGTCCAAACACTATTAGTACAAAACTTTCTTTTCACTGAACTAAGAGAAACTAGCTGTATAACTATCTTAACTATCTTGTGTGTGTGTGTATATATATACATATATATATGTATATATATATATTATTTTTTCCTTTCCCTTCCTTCTTTTACCCTTCCCATCATTTTGTCAACATTTTCATCAAGCTATTCTTTTACTATTTTAGTCTTTTATCATATTTAAATTATAAACTTGATTATATGCAACATAAATCTGAATACCTAGGTAGAAACACATTTCTCTCTCATGCAAAAGAGCTCTGCTTCACAAAAATCTTCAAGGTCTTGCTCTTTAAAATCTTCAATATGGTCCTCATTCACATTGCACATGATGAAGTATCCACCATGTCCACATCACATGCAGCATGAAACAAACTAGACTGGGAAAACAACACAACCTTTCTTCTCAGAATACCACCTGGAAATTTCACACATCAGTTCCACACATGTAACTGATCAAACCTGGTCACACACAGTCCTTCTAACTATAGCTCAACTGTGAGTTTTCTTCATAGATAAAGAATAGTATAAATATGGAAAGAAAGAAACTCAATCATTTTCTTAGTATTATAGCCCAAATCGTTGGTTCTCAAGCATTAGCGTGCACTAAATTTACCAGTAGTGTGCTTATTTCAAACAAAAACTCCTAGGCCACACTTTCTGAAACAGGATTTCAAGAAAAAAGGTCCAGTTTTTTGTTCATCTAATAATCATCATAGATGATGCTGATCATCAGAAAAATTTTAAAATACAACAATTACGTTTGTTTTCAAGAAGGTATGTAAGTTGTAATCTGTGTAGAAATATGCAATAAAATTATGTCGAATGGAAGAGGATAAGTATTACCTCCCAGTCTTTGGTTAACAGTTAACATATACCATCCACAGGATCTCTTACCCTGCTAATCTCTCTTATTAGTGGATTCCCCCTTCCCTCCAAAATTAGTTTGTGGTATCACAGTCCCACTTAAGTTCCCTTCTGTATCTCAAGTTCCACCATAATGCCAACATTATCTGCAATGGTACATACCACATATCACAAGGAGACTACCACACTCACACATAATTACATTGCAAAATGACAGCTGCTTACGTTGAAAGCACGTGAAAATATATTCTAATAATGAATGGATGAGTCCTATATGAAAATATCAAATTATGCTTCAATATGTAAACTGAGTGGAATAAAGGGAAACAATACAGAAGCCTGAGATTTGTAGAGCACAGAGTCAAAGAAGGCCAAACGTGTGTGAAGACTTTTTGTTGTCCACAAGGTTATCTCAAAACTCTGATCAGAAATGTGTGGAGCCATACTGTGTACATCTCCTAACACTGTCTAATACTCATCTGCGTTCAGTTTCAAGGTGGGTCATAGGCACCTATTCTGAAGCCTCACGATTAGCTCTGCATGACAATCTTGTCCTGATCATCATCAAAATGTATTTTCCCTATCTGAACTCTTTACCCAGACTATTTGGTGAGGCAAAGAAAAATTTCTTACATTCAGAGCTCCTCATTTGCTCATAAATCCTGGTTTCAGACAAGTAATCATCACGACCAGAATACATGGTGTGTTTCCTCTTTGCACCACATCGGTCAATTTCTGATTTGCTCCAACAGGGTTGTACTTAATCGTGTTGATTGTGTTTAAAACTCTACCACATTCCAAAATATGTTTACTTTCAGTGAAAAACTATTTCTTATTTATAACTTAACAAAGAAAAAGGAAGAAATCTAAACATTACAGAAATTTCTTCAACAGCATATTTCTAGGCTCACATATATTCCAGGGCAAACTACTGAGCCTTCTATCTTCAGATTAAAATTAATATGCACTCTCAAAATGCACTTACCAGAAGGGTGACATACAAGGAGAAATGACTGACTAACCTCAAGTCAAAACCGCATCAACAAACATGTGGTCTAAAGTGAGGGGGATTCTTATTATGCATCCCTTTAATGGGCTTCAGTGTAAAAAGACGTGATCAACCAGAAAAATCCACTGATCTATACACTTTTATAACCAGAAAGGATAGAAATGGTAAGGAGAATAATGGAGGTGGTACCCCAGTACACACACTCAAAATAAGCGGGTCTAGGTTGCCCTTGGTAGTAAAAAGTAACAAATGACATCGGATTTGCATCCTTGCTCTGTATGCTTTTCTGTAACACTAGATCTTCATGGTAATTAAAGCAGAATTTCTTTCCATTGTGAATTTGGTATACAATGTTTTCATTATAGCTAAAATAGTTCAGGAATATTTTAGCAATACTATTTACACTGAAACAAAATGAGTTTTAAGTACTGCATATAGAAATCAAAAATTGCAATTTTCTAAAATGATAAAATTACTTACTGTAAATATTCCAGATAATCAACATAACAATTAATGGATTTCACAAAGAAGTTCACTAAGTTGATGAATTCCAGAATATAAAGAAAAATTACATTGCAATACCATATTTTAACAATTAGTATGTGCAAAATAAGTTTGAAAATATTTACATGCAAAGAATATACAGAAATTGTATAAGACCTGATTAAAAGTAGGAATTTTAAAGAACCTGTAAGAATCAAAGTTGAAAGTTTTACTGAGGGATTTAACAATTTTGAGTGAGTATTGACCCAAATTATGTTCACTGTTTGGAACACTCAATATTGTAAAACTGTCGATTCTCAATATATTGGTTATCTAAAATAATTTCAATGACACTCAGAATAAAACTTTGGAATATATCGAGTTAATTCTAAATTACTTAGAAACCTGGAGCAAAAATGATCAGGAGAGTACTACTTAACATTTTCATATGTTAAAATATAGTATAAAGACAAAATATTAGAACATCAGAAATCCACAATGAAATGAGAACACTGAACAGAGAATTCAATATAAAAATACTTATGCTGAGAAATCAATAAGACTATTTAATAAATTGTGCTAGACTAGCTGGTTAATAATTTAGGGGAAAGAGCTACATCATTTGCTGAAACATCCTGATAGGTTAAAGTATTAATTTTGAAAATTGATATTATATTTCAGAAAAAGAAGAAAATATAGATAACTAGTTATATAATTTGGCAGTGAGAAAAGACTTCAGAAGTGAAATAAGAATAAAGAAGTGAATTTACTTAACACTTTATAAAATTTTTATAATTTTATAAAGTCATAAAATTATAAATTTTTAAAGCTCTCTGTATTTAAAAAGCCAATAAAAATTAGAAGAAAGATAACAATCTGGGGGGAAAAGACCCATAAATCATAGCACTGGAACCAGCAGAAGTCTGGTCCTGTGTGGTCACAAGCTGATCAGTAGGTTCAGAACATGTCCTAGTACCACTGGCCAACTGGCCATGTGATTACATCCACACACGGGAGAGAACAATTAGAACAGCTGGTGTTTTTCCTGTCATCTTGCTGTGGCCTGAGATAAATCATGTCATCAAATCCAAAGTGGCAGCAGCTGTTCTCAGCAGTCCTGGGCTACTAAGGGATGTGCTGCCCAAGTGACCCACTGAGCAACAAACTGGTGAATGAAAAATTGATTCACTCAGTTTGGAAAAGAATGAGACGGCATCACACATGCTGAAGATCAATCCAGAAGTTTATACCCAACCGATTCTAGAATAAGCAGTCATTGTTTTCTCTTGGTGGGTGCCATAGTCTCTATCTTCTCCGCTCACCTTATCACCTTTAATGTAGGGACCTCAAAAATGGGGCACACATATCTTAGGACCTATGAAGTCAGTCTCCTAAAATATCAGAGGGCATGTTACATCTTCTAGTTATGTATATGCCCAAAACTGAATGAGTATCAAATAGAAAAGATTCATTTATTCACATATAACAGCATGTTTTAAAGAGCTGTTGTAAGCATTAGTTAATGTAGAACAGTTCCTAGATAAAAGTAAGTTCTGAATAACAATGAGTTGTAATTATTACTGTGAAAGTTGGTGCTGGTGCCCTCCCTTGGCAATATGCCAGCCATCTCTCTCTGATGTAGTGATTGCTCCTGGGGTAGAGAACCCCAATATGCACTTGAAGTTCCAGTCATTTCTGCATTCCATCTTAGAAAGCAGTTATAGTTAGACTTTGATGATTATTTTGATATACCCAGTTATCATAGGATAGTAATAAAAAGATATTTACACACAAAAAAGTGAAGTAAATAGTAAATTTAAATGATCAAATTATTAAAATATCAAGTCCAGAACCTGACATGATGACTCTGTCCTCTCATCTTAGCACTCTTCCTACTGAGGCAGGAAGGTCTCAAATTTGAGCCCAGTGAGGTCAATTTAGTAAGGCTGCTTTAAAAAAGAACTGAGGATGTAACTGAGTGTACAGGACATGAATTCAATCCCTAGTACAACATTGAACAAACAGAAGTTAAGGCCAGAGAGCAAGTCACAACCTTGATGTATTTAATAAGCTGTATCCTAAGGTAGAAATATGGTACACAGTCAAATCCATGTGGTTATGTAACTACCCCACTATTAATCATGGCAACTGAAAAATCCTTTACTTGCACATTGACATACTCATGAGTACATTTGGATCACCTACTAATAATTTTTGCAATTAATGTTAGCAGGTACAAAGCTGATTGTTGAAAATTTAGAAAGAAAACAATCAACAACCTTCAATTAAATTTGAATAACTGCCTGACATCAGGGACGATTAAAAACTTCTCATCCAAAAGTTACTACAAAACATTGTAATTGGAGGTCCTGACTTACTAGTGCATAAACATCCCAAAAACTGACTAAAATCATGAGTATTGAAAAAATACTACACAACTATAAAAGCAATGACATTGAAACATCAAAACAAACTGAACTTCAGTTAGTACATCATATAGTTATTTTATAAAGGATGAACTAAAAGATTGAGCTTCTGCTTTTTTAAAAGAAATAACCATATTGCTCTCAACACGAACATCATAAGCTCAATGAAATTGTATTACTATTCTAATTTTGTGTTAGGATTAGAAATATTTTATTATTAAATATAAAATAACATTTTAAAAATTAAGAATTGAACCTTATCATCATTGTATTTCTCTTTGTGTAACTTTTAATAAATGGAACAGTATTATAGTACTGGCAATACAATTAATAAACAATATTAAGTCATATGGTGTTAAGCAGACTAGTCTTAAACATGTTTACTTATAAGGAATTGTTTACTATACATAAGACAGGAACATCCTGGGAGGGAGGGAAGAAAGTTTGAGTGGAGCAAGTAGAGTTAAAATTGTCCTTTGCAGGACCAGTCTGTCCTAGCAAGTTGGGAAAACTGCATGTATTTTTCTAGGTAGGAAAACACTCTACAACTGGACGCAGTCAGGCTGACATAGCGCATTATCTGGGAGAAGCAGCGGGACACAGACAGACAAGGCTAACTGAGTTTAGCAGTCTAACTGTGTGATGGACAGCATGAGCACAGTCACAGGACATTAACTGACTTTTAACTTCTGCTGTAAGTTTACTATTCTATAACTTTGCCCTTACACTAATACCTACTTGAATCACGCCTTACGCTTCTTTAAAAATCTGTTAATGCCTCTCCATGGCCTAATGAACAAAATGAAAATGTTTTAGCAAAATATATGAGTGACCTGGTCAAACACTTCTGGTGTAATAACTATGGAACATTTCCATCTCTTTTAGACATAATTAACTCTCTATTTCCATAGCACTTGACCTGCAACACAAGCACTGAATCATTCTACTGTGATCTATTAGGAGTTTCTGTGTAATAGTGGATAAAACCCTGAGCAGAGTCTAAAAATGTTTAACAATACCCAATTCCTCAACAAGGCCCTTATTTGTCACTTTATCTGAGTTTCAATTCCTCATTTTAAAAATTGAGATAATGAATGATTAAATATATAAATGTATATGTATATATGTATATGTATATGTATATGTCATTCAGTTGAGTTGTCTTCTGTCTCCACAACTGTCACTCAATAAATACTGGTTCAATAATATGCCAGTAGTAAATTATTAATTCCAAGAAATTATATATTTGTATATATATATATATATATATATATATATGGAACTTAGCCAAACATGAATTATATCAGATTCTTATTTATACAGATATCTTAGAAAATCAGGGTCTCTAACTAATGAAATTCCCCTATTAATAAAGGTACTCTGTGTTATTCAGGAAAATGATTAATTTTCAAGCAATGTCAATGAATCCATCACTGCATTTAATCTGTATTCAAAACACATACTCAAATTCTGTTGCCACTTAATATAGAAGCTGTCTCTATTTGGTTTTCAAAAACATTCACCACTTCTCAACATTTACACAAATAAAACACAGTTGGGGTATTAAACAGCCCCAGAAGTCCCTATCTAGAGTAAGATTCCTTTCTAGAGCTCTTCAGTGTGTGGCAGAAATCACTATGGGTAACATTATACCCTTGTGAAGAAATTTAGTTATTCAAGCAATTGAAATAAGTATGCTAACTTTTTTCAAAGTATGTGTCCACAGACTGGTGGATGTTGCAAGGTTCTGGGAATTCAGTCGGCTCTTCCATAAGTCACAAGACAGCTCACCTGTAGGCTGTTGTAATTTATGAAGCTTTAAGTTTGTAGGCAACCAAGAAAAGCAAGTAAGAGGAATGGACGCCAAGACCAATGGTCCTGGCCCTGCTCTGCACAGCATACTCTAAGCAAAAGTATTTTGTTACCACAGGACTCTCCCCAAATTCTCACATATGTAAAAATAAGTAAGAGTATCCAATGACTACATATGTGATTTAAAAGACAAATAAAACTTCACAATCTTGGCTGGACTCATATTGATAAATGCAAGTTAAGTTCAAGACACATCAGGAGGGATTGGGGATGCAGCTCAGCGCTACAGTGCATGCCTATCCATGGGTTCCACCCCCAGCATCACCAAAAACAGTATTTCAGGAAATAATTTACTTATCTATTAAATTAATATAGTGTGATCTATATCCCATAGGCCTTTTTCTAGTTGTATTTCATGGAACTGTTTTACATAAAGTTTCAGAAATTCGTGTGTAGGTGGCATCAATACAAACATAGTAGTATTTTCAGTCCCTATAGAATATTAAATGGTTTTAGTCATTTCACTTGAATCCCAACCAGAAATTTGCTGAAGTGCACTGGCTGAAAACAATACTAATGGAATAACTTTGAAATTCTTTCATATTCCTAACAATTCTGTAAGGCCCCAGAGAGCCTAGTCCTGCACATTACTAGACTGCTTCAGGTCTGAAAATATTCGTATTCAGTTATTCATCAAGCAGAGCAAAGAGAAATCCTGAAGCTGATGAATTCTGAAACTATAAAAATTATGAGCAGAAGAATAAGTTTACAGTGAAGCTCCGTTATCATTTATAGACGCTAACGCTTCACTGTCTTTTCATTAGTCGAAAAAAGTTTCCTTCCTCCATCTGCAAATCATTCTCTAACTGATCCTTCTGCCTCCTTCTAAAGAGCCTGTGATTACACTGGATATGGCCTTAGATATTCCAGGCCTATCTCCCCATCTCAGAATCCTGAATTTAATCACATCTTCCAAGTACCTATTGAAACACATTCTAGGGCATACATATAGGTAATATGGGATTTAAGGATTAGGATGTTGACAAGACTCCAAGAATCCTTGAATCTAGGTTGAAAATAATCTATAAGAACTTTACTTTTTTTAAAAAAAATATGCAGCACTAATCTTGGGGAGAAAACATTTGAAGCAGCTTAAAATGCACTTATAATTTTCAACTTACTATTTTCAAATGAATTTAAGCTTGCTAGGGTTGAGGACGAACTTTGTTATAACAAAGTTAGGTTTACAGAAAAAATATTTGAGAAATACATCCTAATCACTTCTCATATTACCCACCAGCCACAAAACTATTCTTTAATGAATACCTAGTAACTATTTAAGTTTTTCCTAGAAAGCATATGGATTTAAATATTAAAGTGACTGTGCCATGAAATTTATTTTGAACTTTTTGAATTCACTTTCCGTGACCCCAAGTGTTGATCATTTGAGAAATTTATGAAAATAAATTGGCCTAAAGAGAAGTGTGGCACTAAGGTCACTAAATAGCCTATTCTATGTTTAAATAATTTATGAAACTGCAAGTGGTGATTTTCCCACATTTAACTTTTATTTTCAAAATATATTCTTTTGATATTCTCAAACTTATAGTACAAAACCTTATGAAACTTGGTCTCCTTAGGTTTTAGAGATGTGTAATACAGTATGTACTAATGAAATGATTGCTGTCCAAGATTATCTCCAAAGTAATTCAAAGGTAGGGGTTAAAGTTAGAGAGGGTTATAAAAGAAAAAAATTGGCAATGGGCTAATAAATTCTGAAGGGAGGTAACAAGTATGTGTAGATGATATACACTATTTTCTATCAATTTGAATGTTTACATAATTTTTAAAATTTTTGTGTAAGTATTAAATTCAGAATTTCTAGTTAAAAAATAATAGAGACAAAGTAAGTATTCATCAGTGGATTTGAGAATGCTGTACATTGTTTAAAAAGGTACCATAACCTTTTATCGAGACTGTGCAACTGTGTGTATATATATATATATATATATATATATATATATATATATATATCTGAGCTGATACAACTATATGGAAAAATAAATGGAAAATGCGTAAATGAATTATAATACATTCTTATTAGTAGAGAAGGTACCAGTTTCCCTATGCTGTGCTATGGTTTAGATCTAGAATGTCCCCCAAAAAGCTCATGAGTTCATAGGTTGGGTTTCTAAAGGTGTTTTGGTCATTGGGGCATTATATTCATCAGTGGGTTAATCCCTATGAAATCCATAGCTAACTGTTCTGTTCAGAGGTAGAGCCTGGATGGAAGAAGAGGGTAACCAAGGGCATGACCTGGAAGGCTATGCACGACTCCCTCCCTAGTTCCCCCAGTTGTTCTGTCTACTGGCTGCCATGGTTGAGCACCATTGCTTCTCCCCATGCCAATCCGCCATGCTGTTTCTGCTCTGGTGCCAGCCAGCCAAGAACTGAAAACATCAACCAAAGTAGAACTTCCCTCCTTTAAATTGTGGGTGTTGGACCTTTTGTCCTAGGGACCAGAAAGTAACTAAGATTGCTAATTATTCCAAATTTTAGGGCTCAAAACAGAAATTACTTTCTTATAAGACTAGTGGTTAAAAATGTAAAATGAGTCATGTGTCTAAAACTATAATATTGACTAGGTTACATTCCTTCTGGAGATTCTAGGAGAGAATTTATTCCTTTGTTTTTCCAGATGCTAGAGGTTCCTGCACTCCTTAGCTTATGGTCCATTTTCCTTCCTCACATTTTTCTCAGATCTTGTCTGTTTCATACAGAAACTGAGGTGATTACATTGGACACATCTGGATAGCCCAGGATCATCACCCCATTTCAAAACACTTAATTCAGTCAAATTTGGTAAACCTTTTAGCTATGTAAAATAGCCTGCTTACAGAATTTGAGGTTAGGCTATAAACACCTTTGGTATGTGGCAATTCTACTTATTACAGGTATATAGACTTATGTCTTTCTAGAGATACATAATAACCGCTAATATTGCACTCATTTTAAAAGGAACTGGTGACCTGAGAAAGGAAAGAGATTTTCTGTTTCTTGAATATCATTTCACGCTGAATTTTCCTGATGTGTATGTATTATTCTAAAGCACTATGCTTAAAAGGTCACCAAAATGATTGATCATGTAGACAATATTTTAGAAAGATATATTTAAACTCTAAGAGAGACTCAGTAGTAAAATATTATCATTTAAAATATGGCTTTAATATAAAAAGCCTTTGGGGTTTATACATTAATTTTTAATATTCTTAAAATTTTGAATTCTTGGTAGACTCTGTTTCCATTCATTTTAAAATGGTTACCATCTGCTGTAAGCAGAAATGCACTTTTAGAAATTCAGGCCACAAATTTATAAAGTTATCGTGAGTCTAGGATGTGTGCTGTCTCTAGATTTTTTTTTTTTTTTTTTTTTTTTTTGGTACCAGGAATCGAACTCATAACCTCGCATCTGCCAGGCAGGCACTTATGCCACTCAGTTAAATCCCCGGCTAGATTCTTTATATTATTTCAAGTGAGCATATTGTTTCTTGGAAATGTGAAAATAGGAAAAGTAACAAAAGAAAGCAGGTTATTATGTTCTAACCCAGCTATTACCTTTGCTCTCGGGTACCATGAGATAAATAAGTACAGTAGTGCAGGATATTAGAGAAATGTGATCTCATTTATGGTTAACAGAATGAAAGTGTCACTAAAAGCTATTCAATTGCATGAAGACAGATAAGATAGATGGAAGAATTCAGGACAGTGTACAGGGAGCTCTTTAATGCTCCAGAATTCTAAAGAGAAGGGTCAGAGTCAAGCCTAACCAGTGATAAGCGGTGGTGGAAGCAGAAGCAACAATTCTAAAGAATGCTAAAGTATGAAATACAAGCTTGGTTTGCTGAATCCTAATGGAAAAAAAATAATAAACAGAAGTCATGGAATTTACTTCCCTTCCTGTAGTTTTCAAGGTGTTGCAACAACCAAGTCTATTTCCATTGTTTTGCTCCCGCATTGCTGGATTCTAAATGTTGTGATGGAAACATGAGTTTTAAAGGTTGTTCTATTTTTGGCTTTGATCATTAACATTCTGCAACATTAGCATGCCTGGGAAGCATAAAATAAGATGCTCAGATTCTAATTCTTAGGGATAAATTAATGCAGAAACCTGAGAAAGCCAGTATCCTAGATACCAGATTTATGAATGAACAATAGCTAATATCATTGTGGGATTGATATCTCATTATAACTCTTCCTTATTTTTATTCTTAAATCATGTTCATATTTTCCCATTATAAGAGGATAAAGTTGCATTCATGCATTATTTTTAAGCTTTTATTATGATGATTTTGATTTCTATCCTAAATGTGACAAATTGTGTTTTCATTTCTTAAAAAAAAGTATTTTAAGATTTTATAACGTCATATATGCAGATCTAAATATTTTATTAAAAGTATTTTCAAAGCACACTATTAAGTGTTCAATCTTCTAAAATATATATGGACTATTTCCTAGTGGCACAATTGCTCTTAATTGCTACATCTTTTCCCATGCCTCATTAGTGAATTAAGACTCTAAGGGATTTTGTGCTATGGAAAGAAGTGGGAAATTTTTATTGTGTTTCAGTAATGCATTTTTCTATGTATATCTTTTAATGCTCAGAAAAACCTTGCACAAGTAATGTCATTTTCAACTTACAGATGCACAGTGTAAAATGGAAGGATTAAGTAACTTGGTTGAGAGTTGTAGGCTGGAGTCGTGAGCCCAACCTAATGAACAGTTTCCAAATTTACGTGTACCGTGTTCCTTCCACAGCACCCTCATCCCCATAGTTCTTCCATATGGAAATAGGAACATTCCTACTGGGAATTTTAATAGTGCTCATTTACTCAAAATTAAAACCACACAACCACAAACCAACTGACGTATTCTTCTGGGACATTCTATGCTATTAAATGGTTAGAATATTTGTCATATTTAGTTTTTATTAACGAAATGAACAGGAAAACAGTAGCAATCATTTTATCCCACTGTCACTTTTATTCATTAGATGTATTATACTTGGAGTAAAAATTATATCTGGAGTAAGAATTATAATACATGAAAATATAAACTAAAATTTGGTGTCAATGGCATAGGTTCAAAAGTTCAGTGAACTGATGTTTTCTCTAAAAGGTGTCTAGGTTTAAAGACAGAAATTGCCAGATCCAGGTTTCTCTTGATTCACTGAGGCAAAAGTTTTGTGCTAATAATTTGTTGGATAATGTTTCATGTCTGTATTTTTTATCCTAAATAATTTTGGGGAATATAATAATATGCAACGTGTTGATGATTGTTACTCTCTTATTGACTGGTTGTGAAATTGTTTTGTTTTGGTTTCTTACTTTCCTTTTGTTTAAAATTTTTTTTAAAAATGCATAAAGGAGAAGAAAAAAAAAAAGAAAGAAATTGCCAGATTCCTCCAGGGAAGACATTGTACTGATGAACTCCCTTTTACCTCTACAGAGACTACTTGAACTTACTCCTCCTACAGGTGTGGGTGTCTCTCAACCAACTGAGAACTACACACACTATACAACTCCTCTCAAGAAATAAGTAAGTATCATCATGAGATGACACACAGCCTACCACAAAGATTGTTTCAATTAACACTTCATTGCTATTTCTACTATTTTCTTTCAATTATTAGGTTTCACTGCTCCTTTTCTTATTGGTTTCTTATAGCCTCTGAGACTACTTGTATTCAGAGCCTGCTGAGAGAGGCAGGCTGGGAAAACCACAAGCATTTCCCACAACCAATACGCCCAGAGTACAATGAATTTTACAGCTGAGATCTGAGCTCTAGGGCCTAATGTGTCTGCTGGCAAACAATGTGCAGCATTCTACCCTTTCTCATCCCTTGCCTCCTGGCCTCAGCCACACTGTGGAATTCCAAAAGTGTCTCATAATACTATTCAATTCTAAATCAGTCTTCATAAATCTTTTTCATAGCTTCATCTACTTTCATCAGCAATTTGTGATTGCCCCTTCAAAACCTTCTGACAAATTTCTTTCTCATAATTGTCCTTGTAGAGCAATTTTCCCTGACAATGACATGAAGGCTATTGAACATCTATTAGTCTTTCCATTGAGTTCTTGTCTCATTATAGATATAAACTCATCTTCCCAGCACATATTTTCTGTGGGCAAGCAAAGGAAGCTAAGATTTCCAAGTGGTATTTATGAGTTGTACATGAAATTGGTATGCATGCCATTATTTGAGCTGGGATTTCCATTAAAACTGTGATCTACTTTGCATGTGGGAAAAGCAATTGACAATTCATCATGCTCATCAGTTTGTGAACAATAGGAATTTGGAAGACTTCACCTTTCAAATATTGCTCAGTAATCATGCAGATGCTGGTTAGCTTTGATTGACATCACTAGGTAGACTGAAATGTCATGAAATGTCAGATGGAAACTCTTGCCAAAAGGATGTACAGAGGGGGAGATAAAGTGAGAAGAGGTTTCTCAACTATCTCCACATTAGCCCAACCCCAAGGTTGTGTTCTTCTTAGCAGCACTACTAACCAGCTTTGTTATCCTGTAAAGTCCTTCAGCTGAATGATGCTAAATAGTCCAATATAAACAGAGTTAATTTTTGATTTGTTTTATAAGGTATTTTTCCCAATTCATTCTATCTTGATACAACTGTTATTTTAGTTCATCAAAATTTTTGATAGTTGGTATTTTAGAGAATATAATAACAACAAATATTAATATTAAAATTTCCAAGTAAGTGCTTTCCTATTTATTTAATTTTCACAACTATTCAGTTAGAAATTTAGTGGTCACCAAATCATAGATATGAACCAAAGATTATGGAAGGGTAGATGTCTAAACTAAAAGCCCTCACACTGCTAAGAATGAAACTGATTTAAATCCAAGGGTTTTTTGTTGTTGTTTTATTTTGGTTTGGTTTGGAGTTTTTTTTTTGTTTGTTTGCTTGTTTGTTTGTTTGGTTTTGGATTTTTGAGGTAGGGTTTCACTATGTGATTCAGACCGGCTTTGAATAAGTTTGTTTGTTTGTTAAATAATTTTTTAAGTAAGTTTTTTTCCAAAGCGCTCTACCGTTTCTACTATGTTGTGCTGGCTCTTCTGGGTCAAGGAAGGTGACCCAGTTATGGAGATTCTTATTGACTACAGAATCAATTTTAATCACAGACTATAAGTCTGTACTTAAAATATACCTAAAATGAACAGTTCCTAACTATGGCAATAAGGTTTATCATAAGTAAATGTCCTCAACTGATGATGATATTTTAAAATTATGCTAAAACATTTAAATATCTGCCTCTCAATAAAAAAATTACATTTTCCTAATACTTGCAATATCTACAGCAAGGTCTTCCATTTTTTTGTTCAAGCCATTTCTTTACCCCTAGGAGAATGTGCATAACAAAATTTTCTTGGAAAATTTAGGCCATAGCATTCAGATTTGTTCACTGAGTTATTAGAAAAAAATTCCACTAAAAATAATAAAAAATTTCCACTAAAAATAATACTTAATTGTGACTTCTCATAAAAACTTAATAACTAAAAATCAACATTCAAAATGGTTATCCTCTAGGAAACAAGACAGGGACTTAGGAAACTACAGTACTTTGATTCAGGGAATGGAAGAAAACATAATTGAACACATATAATTAAGACACTGATGAAATGAATACAAATTCTCATAACACACAGTCATAATAAATGGAGTTGCCCAAATTCCAAAGGAATTGTAAAGCTTTCAGATGGTTTTATAAATTATTTATGGCAGATTTCTATCTCTGTCTTAGTCAAGTAGACTAAAATTTTTGTACTCTTTGGACTGAGTGCATTCAGTCTTCTTGCTAGTGCTGTTTCCCCAAATATTAAGGGTTGTACACTTCGTAAATGAAAATAAACAGGTTCCACCAAAGGGCAGGCTATATTTAGTGGATTTCCTTTTTCTTCTGGTTGGCGTCTGATTACCATTACCTCTTTCCCTTTCCTTCTCAAGGTCTACTGGCATCGAGAGCACACTGACTTTTACATGTTTCACCTCAATTAATTATTAAAATTCTTTTTCCCATAAAATTTATCTTTGGAGCACCTTACCCCCCATTAAAAACTGTTAAACCAGATGACAATTGACTGGTGGATATTCTTTGTACCACAGAAATCTATGTGGACAATATATCACTTCCCCAAATTAAGCTATAATCAGAAATTGTCCTGAAAGGCGCAGAACTAAGTTAGTCTGATCTTCACCAAGATAGACATCCTGAGTACAGAAGGCTTGTAAACAGGACCTTGGTCAGTACAGTTTCCCAGACTGCTACTCCTCATAGGCATTGCTGGATCATATTCATGTTGTAGATGGAGCAGCTTTTCTAAATTTTCTATTTGTGGGTCAGAGATTTAGTTCAGCGGCTTGAGTGCTTACCTGGTAAGTGCAAGGTCATGAGTTCAATCCTCGGTACCAAAATAACTAACTAACTAAATAAATAAATAATAAAAAATGAATTTTCTATTTCTCTTTGGAAAAGCAAGATGGTGTTACACATATTGAGGCTTGAAGCCTAGCTTCATCTGTCACCAGTCAGGTGATTTAGATAGTCACCAAATCTCTCTTCCTCTCCCTGAAACCTGCTTTTGCTTTCTTCTGCAGAATGATGATAAGACCACTTATGTGGAGGTGACAGGTAAGCAAGATTACTATGGAAAGCTCCTAGTACAATATCTTACCCATAAAATGATTCTCAGAAAGTATCCAGTCTTAATATCTGAGTTTACACCCCCC
>RJWM01039244.1:0-16206 GCA_004363535.1 Dasyprocta punctata | reverse complement strand
CAGCCCCTGCATTTGGAGCTGCCCTTCCCCAAGCCCGGCCATCCTTTCCCTCCTCGCCTGGGTCCCGCCGGGACTCTCCTTACTGTCCGATTCGGCCTCGAGCAAGCCTCGTGATGGAAGAGGACCCAGGAATCCCCAGGTATAGCACAGGAAATCACAGGGTGTGCAGTTCCACTGCAAGCTCAGACCTGAGCGTGTTCTGAATGCTGCCTGGCACTTACTCAGTACCGAGAACGAGCCCTTGCTTGTGGAAAGTCCCCACTTAGCAGGGTGACCTGTCCTGGGTCTCACACACTGCCAGAGACCCCATGTGGCTCCCTTGTTCCCTTTTGTTTGAAAGACTAGGAGACACACGCTGTCCCCGTTCTGTCCCCTCCCTGGGCTCCTGAGCCCACCGTAGTCCGACTGTGACGGTCAGCACCTCTGAGGGCCACCCAGGATCCACTCTGTGGCTCAGCCCAGTGTGCGTTTTGTTGTCACTATTCTCATCTGCTGGAGCCCAGACACTGCCTGGGGCCCCTGCTACACCGCTGTCCCTGTCCCCCCATGTGGCCTCTGGCTGCTGTGGCATCGCTGGTGTCCTTGGGCAGCGGCGGAATCCAGCACTGTCCCTGGCTGACTCGCCTACCCAGCCCCAGTCCTCCTCCTGGAGGGCTCCTGCCCGCTGCCGGAGGCGGCCCGCTGGGTCTCCTCCCTGCTGCCCCCACATCAGTGCCTCTCCGTCTTCACACGGCAACTCTCCCCCGGGTTCCTCGGCAGCCTCCTCTTCGGGCTTCGGAGTCTGGCTTCACCACTGTTTAATCCATTTTTCTTGCTCTAGTCGAGCAGAGCTTTGTACAACGCGAATCCAATCTTGGCCCTTCACTGCCGCCCAGCGCCCACAGGTTACGGAGCTGAGGAGCCCTGGGTTCAGGTCCCTGCACACCTGTGGCTTCCTTCACACTCCTCAGTCCCCAGCCCCGCCCTGTCCTCGCATGGGCCCGGGCTCTTCCTGGGAGGCCCCCTCTCTCCGCAGATGTCCTCAGCATCCCCAGCAGTCCCCTTCCTGTCCCCGCTGTGACCGCTTCCCCGCAGGCATGGAGGACCCAGAGCAGCCCCCCAGCCACAGCGGCCTCCTCTTCCACTGTCACATCCCTGACACACAGTAGGTCCTCGGTAATGTGGCGTGAAATGGGGAGTCCTCTTAGAGGCCTGTGGCTCCCATCAGACTGACCTTGCCAGGCCCCTCGACTGACAGTTCCGGGTGGAAAGTGCCCTCATCTTTGTACCCGTGTCCCGCTCTGCTCCCAGGGGTGGCGCTGATTCCTTGGTAGATGCTTGTTCAATGGCAAGGTCATTCATTTCTATTTCATCACCAGCTCTTTCAACAGATTTGTCAGAAACAGCCTCTTGCCTGAATTGGAAACAGGTTGTTTAAAAGCCTCGATGTCTTAATTCACCTGAAATACAGCTCTGAATCAGTCCTGACATAAAATGGCATTCATTTTTATGAGACTAGTAAATCAATTGTTGGGGCTAAAGAAGTCTCAGAGTCTAAGTTCTTAAGATACCTTGGCACTGACGTCTAAGTTTCCACTGTTGACAAAGAATGGTCTGTTATTTCATTATTGGCCTTTATGAGTTTTGCAAAACAAGCTATCTGTGCTTCTTAATCTTGTTTTTTTTTTTTTCTATGAAGACGATAGACTTGTGTCCCACTACAGAGTCCATTCTAAAACATGCTGGTACCGAGTCCTCTCCTGGCTCACCACACGGACCACACCTCGCCCGCTGCTGTGCCCCATGGGACGCCCCACCCCCAGATGGAAACATCTGCCCTGCGCGGGAGGAAGACACCCACTATAGCGGCCAGATGCCCCTCATATCAAAAGTTTCCATCAAAGTGATATCTTCCACTGAGCAAAAAATCAAAGTTTGCTTCAGAAATAACCTAGGCTTGTTTTTAACCATTTGAAACTGTTTTCAACGTGTCTATTCCTAAAGACGTTGATTTATTAATCATAGAAATTGACATTTATTTTTATTAAACTGAATTATCATGTTTCCTACCTTAACCCCCAGAGGGGATTGCTTTATCCTGTTTCCATTTTCTTTCTGTGCTAACTGTTTCCTAGGGGGAGAGATGACTCACATTCCAAGTTTCTGTGTTTTTTCCTTGATAACTTTTACATGGTACATTTTACCAAATGTACTATGATAAAGGTATCACATGACCTACGTAATGAACACAGCCTCTGGATGAGCACAATACGCTGTGAATTTTCTGTGTTTGTAGTCAGGGACAAATTGTAACAAAGCACAGTGGGTTTGCATCGGGATCGGTGTAGAGCCAAAAAGGTGGAGAGAGATGTATTTACCTGCAGCAGATGAAAGAACTGGGATTGTTTTCCAAAGCCAAACTCCCTGAGAAAGAGAAGCATGCAGGTTCTATTCTGACTGCCTATCCATTTCACATGGGAAAGCACTTTAGGGGTGAGCACATTTCTGAGCATGCTCAGTGTGAGGTGCACATTTCTGAGCATGCTCAGTGTAAAGTGCACATTCCTGAGCATGCGCAGCGTAAGGTACACGTTTCTGAGCATGCTCAGTGTAAAGTGCATATACCTGAGCCTGCTCAGTGTTAGGTCATAGTTCCAGAGGAAAAGATGGAGAACACATTTTTGGTCATGTTTACCTCAAAGTCATAGAGCAAAAAGGTTAAAATGGTAGACACAAATGCATACCCAATTCAGGGTCATAAAGAGCATGGACATAAACACTTCCAGGTATGCTCAGTTCAATGTTATAATGACCCAAGTTTACATAACAAAACAATGAGAGTGGTGTGGTGACTGTAGTTGGTTTTCTGCAAGTTTTTCCAGAGTCTCAGCTGAAACAAAAATATAGGAAAACTCTGCAGGTGCATTAATGCAGGAGTTTGGCTCAAAGATGACTCCCTCACTTAGTGGCTAAAAAATTGAAAGTTCAGTTGAATTGACTTGGGTGCCCTAACCCTTAGTCCTCTTCTGAATGTGAGTAGTGGATGACAGATATGAGACACGTTGTGCCCAAGAACAAGAGGAGAAATCACTAGAATTCATAGAGTTGCTTGGCAGAGACAAAGATTACAAACAGTGAGCAATGGAAATGAGAGACGTAGGTGAAGTGTCTTTTGCACAGGGTCACCACACAGCTGGGCATGACCTGCACACCTGCCAGTTGTGACTGACACTCAAACAAAGGTTCAAGTGACTGCTTGTCATCTGTGAGACAGTCTGCACTGGCTGTCACCATTGTTCAGCCTCTTCTTCAGGGCCCTCCTAACATGTAGGTACCTTCATAGGTCACCAACATGTTACCCATCAGCTAAGGGTTCTTTTGCTCAATTCAGAAATTATGAGTAGGCAAAGCACATATCTTTTCAGCTCTGAGCTTCTGGATACCAGCAGTTATCAACGACTCTGAGCTTTGGATGCCAGCAGTTGTCAGTTCTTAGTGTTGCAGCCTTTTACCCTGCCCTCCAGCCACCAGGCAACCAGAGCCAGCTGCTACCTGCAGTGCCAGGGAACTCTTCCAGGCACCAGAGATGGCAGCTCCTGGCAAGTCTCTGTTGCTCTCCACAGTTCTCCGGAGCTAGCTGCCTTTGATGTCACCGGCCTTGGTTGCTGGCCTTTCCAGCGTTCCCAGTTCAATCTTCTCTACTTGAGATAGACACCGTGAATTGGCAAAAGTATGCCAGATGGGAGAGACCTTATTATGCTGCAGCAGTGGGGGAGCAGTGTAGACCGACTGCAAAGGGCACAGAAGAGGCTGGTTTTATAAAGGAGAAAAGGCAGGCTCACATGTGCATGGGGTCAGACCTTCTGTTTAGTCACAGGTGGGGCAGGGGCTGCTCGTGAATCTCATTGAGGATGGCTGCAGAGGGCCAGAGTCATCCAGATGTCCTGCGGGGCAGAGTCATCTGGGGTAGACCCACGTCCCAAGCTTGCTTCTCTCTCCCAGAGACTGTGGGAGGTCTGATGGAGCCTTGGGCAGCAGCAAGAAGAAAAAGTTTATAAAAAGTACTCTTGGGAAATGTTGGGCACTTCTCTCCTATCTCAAACTGATCGATTATTTTGATTAAAAAAAAAAAAACCTGAAAGGATTCCATAGGAAATCCTGCCCGCACACTGTCATGCTAGCAAGAAGGCAAGTAGTAAGTCATGCATAAGAAATAAAGGACCCAAAAGGGAAGCACTTGTTATCATTGCAAATAACACAGTTGTCTAAGTAAAGACAACGAAAGAACCTGCCTGTGTGCTACCAGAAACAGCAGGAAAGTTTGGCAAAGAGGCCATCCGCCGTGCCCTGTAAGCCAATCACCTGCATCTCTACACTTCGACAACAGAAAAAAAAAAAAATTCAAATGTGACAGCAAAGCAAAGGACCTAAAATAAATCCAACAAAAGATTAAGAACCATTTCTGGAGAAATTTTATAAAACTGTATTGAAATTTTTAAAAAAGAAGCTGTATTATATGCATGGACCAACTCCCCAAAATGATTATAAAATGCATGTACTATAAACATGTACTAATAAAATTTTTTTTAAAAAACTGTATTGAAGGGCACTAGCAAAGTCTTAACTAAGTGAAGAACTACAGTGTCATCCTTGTGGAGGGGGAAAGCAAGTTAATTTGGTAAAGATGTAAGCTCTCCCTAAACATTAGATCTAGAGGTCGAGTGAAATCTCAGTTAAGGGCTGAAGGTGTAGTTTAATGATAAGAGTGCTCGCCTAGCATGTGTGAGGCCCTGAACTTGATCCCTAGCATTGAGTGGGAAAGCGAGAGAGAGACAGACGGACAGAGACAGACACAGAGAGACAGAGACAGAGATGCAGAGAAAGAAAGAAGAAGAAAGGGAGGGAAGGAGACAAAATGAAAAGAGGAAAGAAAAAAAAGGAGAAAAGAATTTTTTCAATGAAAATCTTTTGGAATTAGATTATAAAATTTATGTAGAAGAATGAAGAGCCATGGTGAACGCCTATAATCCCAGCACTCAGGAGGCCGAGGTAGGAGGATTTTTGCAAGTTCAAGACCAGCCTGGGCTACAAAGTGAGCTCGAGACCAGCCTGAACTGTGTAACAAGACTCTGTCTCATAAAGAAGAAGGAGGAGAAGGAGGAGAAGAAGGAAGAGATAAGAGTAGCCAAGACATTCCTGAAGCAGAGACAGAAGGTAGACAGTCCTATTAGATATCAAGAGCTGCAAAAAAGACAGCAGGGCATTGACACAGGATCAGAATCGGCAATGATATGAAATATGGAAACGGCTCTCTGGAAACTTGGCACTTGATAGAAGTAACGCTGCAGATCGACAGAGAAAAGATGAGGCACTGAATATTTGGTGCTGGGATTGGTGGTTCAACCAGTATTAAGTCAATATTTTGGGGCTGGGGATATAGCTCAGCAGCACAGCGCCAGCCTGGAAAGCTTGAGGTCCTGAGTTTGATTCCTGGTACCAAAAAAAAAAAAAAAAAAAAAAGCCAATATGCATAAATCTAACCATTTCCTTCCAACACACACAACAATCAATTCCTGGTAGGTTAGATTTAAATGCAAAAGACAAAACTTCAAACTTTCAGAGTAAAATGTGAGCAAATATTTTTGTCATATTGTACAGAAAAGAATTTCCTAAATCAGACAACAAAAAAGGAAAACCATTAAGAAAAGAAATACAAGCTTAGCTCAATTAAATGAAGAACATTTTTTTGCTTGTTACTAAAAAGATAAAGATGCTGCTAAAAAGATTTTTTTAAAACCCACAGAGAAGATATTTGTCACACAGAAGTGACTATTATTATCTAGACTACTAAAGAAATTCTATGAGTTGTAAAGAAAAGGACAAGCAATTGAGTTTTTAAAAATGAAAAGCATGGGCTGGGGATTTAGCTCAGCAGCATAAGCACCTGCCTGGCAAGCACGAGGTCATGAGTTCGATCCCCAGTTCCAAAAAAAAAAGAAAGAAAAGAAAAGCATGAGCAAGCATGAGCAAGCATTTCATGGAAAGGAATCACAGATAGTGTTCCAACATGTGACGGGATGCTCTTAGTAATCAAGGAAATGCAAAATAAGACTACAGTGAAGCACCATCCTATGCCCCCTGAGTTGGCAAAATTGATTAGGGTGACAATGAGAGATAGGGCTCAGCGGGACACACAGGTTTCCCCAGTATGACGCAATCAACATAAATGAGAAGAACCTCTCTGAAAAGCTATTTAGCAGCACTTGCTACCCCTGCTTGCGTAACAGTGATGTTTTTCTGCACTGTCATGCCTGACTGAGCTGCGTGACTGGCTCCAAAGGTCTGTGCTTAACCAGCTGTGATGGGAACTGACATTTGTCCTTCCCCGTAAGGTGGCCAATGTTCTGAGTAGAAGTGGCTCCTCCCTCTAAATCTCAGAGTGAAATAACAGGGGCAGAGCCGTAGCTAGATGGCTGGAATGTACCTCTGCTGCTTCGTTGTGATCCATGGAGACTGGAGGGTCGTTTGTTATGTCTGCGTAACCTCGCACATCCCCATTGTTATGGTCACTCACTCACGAAGCTGAGCATTCGCACGTCTAACACCTAGCAGTTCCACTGTGCAAGTCTCCCCAGAGCACTCCTGCAGAGGGGACACGGAAAACAGCAGCCACTCCCACACTGCCGCAGACAGCGAAAAGCCCGGACACAACTCCAGGGTCACTTGGTGAACAAGGATTGATAAACTACGGTGCACGGTTTTGAGGGGAATGAATATACTCAACACGGCATGGACAAGTCTTATAAATATAATCTTCAGTTATCCCAGCAATCGCGGAAGTCTCCATATAGCACAGTGTGAGGTTCATAAGGCTCAAAAACAAGCAAAACTAAATAATATAGTTTTAGGGTACATAATTGTACAACAAATGATTTTTCTTGGAATAAGGGATAGGTGGGAAATTCCCAGGAGAGGTCCCTGGGAGTTGGCAGGAGGGTGGGAAGCCTCACGCACACGGACGGCCCAGCCTTGACTGACCTTTGAGAGGGTGAGACAGTAACTACTGTAGGTTTTGAGGACCCCAGAGTGTCTCACACAAGCCCTCAACTCTGCTGCCGTGGTGTGAAGTCAGTAAATGTGCTCCTGTGCCCCTGAAACTTCACTGATAGACTCTGAAATTTGAGTCTTGTACAATGTGTGTGTGTGTGTGGGGGGGGTAACAGGGGATTGAACTCACAACTTTGGCACTTGCCAGGCAGGTGCTTACACCACTGAGCTAAATCCCCGGCCCTGAGTTTTGTACGATTTTATGTCCCAGGAAATATTCTTCTTTTGATGTTTTTAACATTAGAAAACATTGTTGGAGGTAATTGTGGGTATTATCCGGCAAAATGTTTCACATTTCAGAAGCAAAAGTGAATGAGGTCTCCCCAATTTCTCCTTTGTGTCTTGCGAAGAGGATCCCAACCGCTCTGCGGAGTCCCTCTCACAGTTCACATCCTCCTTCTTCTTCTTGTGGAAATCGGCAACTGCAAGCATCCTCCATTTGGGCAGTTTGTACTGGTTTCATAAACGCTAGAAGATAATTTAAAAGACACTTACATTTTGCAGCCCGTGTTAAACCCTCAGAGAAGGCCTCACCATGCTATTCTTTGGACCCTGAGGTTTATTAGTTGGTCTCCCTCTGCCTCTTATCTTCCAGAGACTTTCATTGTTTTGTATGTAATGTCCACAGTTTCCAGCCGTCCTCAGCAGTAAGAATATGCAAAAGAGTTACATCTCCCCCTCCATTTATAGAACACCCCTGCAATGACCATATAAAGGTGGAAAACAGGTTAGTAGCTGCCAGGTGTTAAGAATTGTAGAGGAGAATGTGAGTGTGAGCAAAAAGTGGTTTTGTTTTTTGTTTTTTGTTTTGCAGTTTTTCTGAGTGTAGAGGACTGATCTTGGTGGTGGTGGCTGACGCTGTGTTTTGATTATGCCGATGGTCGCACGAATCCACGTGGAAATGACACACGTCCACACACACATGGTGTGCATAGTCTTGATGCTGCACTGTAAGACGGAACCCCATGAATGGCACATGACACTTTCCCACGCTCTTTGTCGTTTTCTGTGAATCCGTAGTTGTTTCAAAATAACATTTTTTTATGGCCTCAAGTTTTTAGCAAATGAATTAGAATTCCATTGCAACCACTAATTACTTAAAAATACTTGAAAATCAGCTTATCGCTGGGTGTGGTGGTGCACCCCTGTAATCCCAGCACTCAGGAGGCTGAAGCAAGAGGATCATTGCAAGTTCGAGACCAGCCTGGGCTACAAAGTGAGTTTAAGGCCAGCCCAAACTGCATAGGGAGACCCTGTCTCAAAAAGGAAAAAAGAAAGAAAGAACGAAAGAAAGGAAGGAAGGAAGGTAGGTAGGTAGGAAGGAAAGAAAAGAACAGAAAAGAAAATCAGCTTATGCAGAACACTGGGTGTACCCCGGGGTAGAGGGCCCGGGAGTCCGGCTTCCGGAACACATTGGAGATTTACAGGAGAGGTGTGGCCACGGAGAGGAGAATGAAATAAAGAGCCACAGAGTAGGAAAAGACGTCTGCAGCACACTGGAGAGTACCTGTAAATCTGTTAGAAAAGACAGATGACCCTATGGGGAAACGCTCCAAGGATCTATCAGGTGCTTCACAAAGGAGGGAAGCCGGACAGCCGGTCAAATACGAAAAGGTACCTAACCAGATCAGCAATCAGGAAATGCCAAGTAAAACCACACTGAGACACTACTCTGTGCTCCAGAGAGATAAAAATAGTCTGGTGATACCCAGGGCGAAGAAGGGTGGAGAGCTGAAGGAACTCTCTGTACCCCCAGAAAGGTGGGGTCCCATTATTTTGAAAACAGTTTGTCTGCTAGGGACCAAAATCTGTGTTCCTCATACCCTAGAAACTTTATTCATAGACTAAAAAAACAATAAAACGGAAACGCATGCTTATGGATGCTGAGATACAGGGACAAAAAAAAAAAAATCAACCAGTCAGGCATGGCGGTACATACCTGTCATCCCAGCACTCTGAAGGCCGAGGCAGGAGGATCACAAGCTTTGAGCCCAGTTTGGGTAACTGAATGACTTAGTGAGACCCTGTCTCAAAATAAAAAATAAAAAAGGGGGCTGAGGCTGCAGCTCAGTGTAAAAGCCCTGGGTTCAATCTCCCAAAATCTCAAACACCCCACCATCACTGTCACTCATAGGCCCAAACTATAGACAGCTCCGCCGCGTCCACCAAGGGCAAGATGGATAAACAATGTTGCAGTGATTGCCGAGAAGGACCGTGCTCCAGGCTGTGGCCACTCGAGATGAACTCGACGTCTTAAAGACACGCTGTGGAGTGACAGTGGTGAGACGTGGGATCCAGGCGGTGGGATCCCGCCTAGTTCATGAGCAGCCTGCGTTTGTCAAAACTGAACTGTTACGCAGCAAAACCACACTCAAGAGCGAGGAAGTGGATGCTATAAAAGTCTCAGTGTGGTTAGCTGTGGCAGGGAGGGCAGCGTCTGAAGGGGTTCACAGAGGGTTTCCGGGGAGCTCGTTACGTTCTATTGCTTGACTCGGGTAGAGTTTATTTTACTATGGATTCAACTGTACATGAATGTGTTTCTCTGAATATTTCACAATGTGAAAGAGTCTCGTATGCTTTTTAAAAGAACCTTTCAATCAATTCCAGTAGTGCAAGTTTAGACTGAGAACTTGCTAATGTTAGTTTTCCTCAAATGTCTTTAACGACCTCCAAATAGACACTGTCTAATCTTAGAGTGTTTGGGGGGGACAAGGGGTACAGTTTTGCCCTCAGGGTCTTCTTCCTGTCCACGAATCCCTCTTGCTAAATCTAGCCTGTTACTGCCCATCCCATCCTCCACGAAGACAGGCCACCCCCATGCACAAATGACAAGCTTGCTGTGAATGCTATCAGCTCTGGTTGGTGGGTTCTGACCCTGCCAGACACTAGACATAAAGAAATAGTATCTCATTTAATGAGCCAATGAGTGACACTGATGATAACATGTTCTATTCAATCTAGGTTGGTGTTACACTAATCTGTTTCATTAAACCCACTTTAAACTCTCTCCTCATACTCCACACCCCTCTCACTGCAGCTCTGATCTGAAGGAAGGCTACGTGTCCACCAAGGGGCAGCACGGGTGGGGCTGATGCTCCTGTCCGAGTCCTCTTGGCCCATGTTACATGCACAGTTGACTGACCCACGTGCTCACATACACACACACACACACACACCCTGAGATCGCAGCATGTTCAAACTTATTTTTCTAGACTCCCGGGACCTGCTGTCCTAGAGCCACGCTGTCTCCTTCCCAGCACTCCTGACACTAGGGGCTGCGTCTTCGCTGGGGGTCTGTCCTGTGCAGTGTGATTTAGCACCATCCCTGCCTCTATCACTAGATGCCAATAGCACCTCACACCATCAGGCTGTGACCACCACAACGGTCCCCAGATATTGCCATTGTCCCTTTGGGGATGGCACTGCCAACTGCTTCATGACTGTTGTACTGTACTGACTTTGTTTCTATGACTTTCAAAACATCTTCTCGGGCTGGGGATTTACTTCAGTGATATAAGCGCCTGCCTGGCAAGCACAAGGTTGTGAGTTCGATCCCCAGTACCAAAAAAAAAAAAACAAAAAAATTCCTTCTTCTCCTTTCTACTGGGGGGGGTGGTGGTGGTGGTGGTTCAATTTAATTGTGTTAACTTGATTGGTTTGGGAGCTGCCTAGGGGATTACTACAGCACACTTTCTGGGGGTGTCTGGGTAGCCATGGAGGGTGACCTTGGGGAATATAGCTGGCTCCTGGTCCTTTCCTCTCTGGCACCATTCTCTGTTCTGCTTCCAGACCCATGAACAGAACAACCTTGCTCCACCATGCCCTTCTGCCATGGTCCTCCCTTGGAGCCAGCTTACCACAGAACGCGTCTCCTGAAACCATGGCCAGATCGAACCTCTTCTCCTTTAGGTTTGGAGCATTGGACATTGTGCCCCAGGAACAGGCAAGCTGACTAATACACCACTGTAAAAATCTTGTCCTATAAGTGCTCATATATAATACTGTTATGCTGGCCTTACGTTTTTTGAACATGTCCACGAACTTCTTCCTGCTCCACTTGATGACAAAATGCTGGCACAAGCAGAAGATCAGCAGGGACAAAGTCACGACAGATGTCAGCACCAGCAGGACGCTGAAGAACTGCGGAGAGGGCTCTGCGCGGAGCACAGGGAGAGACCCAGGAAGGAAGGTGTTCGCACGGTTATGCTTGGGTTTCTACTGCGCTGCAAACTCCTGAGCTCAGGCCCGACCTGCTAACTTAGTATAAACTTAGATGACTCAAAAAAAAAAAAAAAAAACAAAATAAACAAACAAAAAAACACCTTAAATTGTCCTGAAGGCTCACAAAAAATAAGCAGCTTGGGCCTTTCTGGCATATAGAACACATAGGGTCTTATAACCCCCTTTCCTCGGCACTCACAGTGGTGCAGTGTCTGCTGGGGCACCGCCCAGCAGTGGGCGCCCCAGGCTGAATAACAGACTCTTGGGGAAAACAGACGGTCCCGTCCTGAAGGCAGCAGACAACGAGGAGGCTGCCAGGCAGACGCTGCTGGGGTGAAGGATGCGGGACGGCGGGATGTCGGGACACGCATGGGACCTTCGCTCTGCTCTGACAGCCACAGGGCCACCCCCCGCTCCCTCCCAGGCAGGGCACGGGGCGGCGGCAGTACCTGGGGGGAAGTTACTCGGAATCGGGCCACAGACCACGTCCCTCTCCTTCGTCCCATTCACAAGTACGGTCTTTCCATTCAAAGAGCACCTTAGTTCAAGGGGAAAAGGTCAAATAATTAACGCAGACACAGAGGATTCCAAGGAACAGCTTGGACATCTGTCAACCAACGAAGCAGCCCAGTGGCAAAACTAGGCAGGCCCGGCCTCACGGGCAAGCAGTGATATTATGAAAATAGTGCCACCTGCCAACCGGCTTCGTTCGGAGGGCACCTGGCTTGTGAAAGTCCCCACTGCGCCCCTACTCCTCCTGCCCGAGAGGATCCTCCCTTCTCCCCAGGCTGGGGAGCGGTGCGGGGTTCCCCTCGTCCCACGGCTGCGGAGTGCAGGCGGTTTGGCCTAGTTAGTCCCTCACCCTGGTCCCCCAACTTCGGCCTCCTATCCCCCCGTCTCTGGCACATGCAGAGGATGGAACAGCGTTAGGAGCTCAACCTGGGCGTCAGAGAGAGCAGGGCGCGACCTGCACCTGCCACTTCCCAGAGCGACGCAGTCTGAGCCTCAGGTCTCCTCGGCAGGGTGAGGCGGTGATGAGAGGCGGCTGGGTGTGTCCCGGGGACACACTCCTTCACCCCTGGCCCACGCAGTATACCGTGGCCGTCACCTTCACCAGCGTCACTATTGATACACCTTCTCCATTCCCTCAAGCTCTCCGGAATCCGCCACCCTCCAGAGACCCGCTCCAACCAGCCTTCCATGCAGACTCAGTTCAATACTCTGATCACTTTGTGTTGAAAGACTAAAAATGGGTACAGTACTTGCTTAGTAGGTGCACGGCTCTGGATTCAATCCCCAGCCCAGAGAGAAACAGAGAGACAGAGAAAGAACAGGATAAAGAGGCAGAGAGCGGGGCAGAGACAGAGGCAGAGACAGAGAGACACAGAGAGACAGAAAAGAGCTTTAGAAAAATTCCAGAGTTGGGCATGGTGGTCCACATCAGTAATCCTAGCACTTGACGGGGCTGGGACATGGGGGCTGGAGATTTAGTTCAGTGGTATAAGTGCCTGCCTGGCAAGCGCAAGGTCATGAGTTTGATCCCTGGCACAAAAAAAAAAAAAAAAAAAAAAAAAGGCTGAGGCAGGAGGATCTCCTGAGTATGAGGGCAGCTGGCTGACCTAGTGAGACCCTGTCTTAGTCAGTTGATTCATTCATCCATCCATCCATCCTAATCTGCTACCAAGCCAGAACATTTATAAAATAGAATAAAACTGCAACTATAAAATAATAAAAATGATCTTCTAGTAACAAACTCAAATAAAAACAGAGCAAAGGCGTATGACACACGAAGCCCAGCATCCACTGGCCACAGGACTGCCGGTTTGCCTTGAGTCTCCGAGCTCGTCCCCTCCAGACCTGTGTCGCTGTGGTTCCGGACACACACAGTATGCGCGGCTCAGCGCGGACTTCACGGCCACCGCCACCTCCGCTCAGAGGCCGTGGGCGCCTTCGCTCCCTGTGACGGCCGTGTGCCCGAGCGCGTGTGACACTGTGGGGAGGAGGTGAGGATCCTTGGCCCTTTGATGACTGAGGAAAGCGAAGGAGCCGGCGTGGGAGGGAAGCAGGGATCGGGGGCAGGCGGCCCGGACGGCAGCGGAGCCCTGCCAGCCAGCAAATCCGAGCTCAGTGCGTGGGACACTGTTTCTGGGGAAAAGTGTCTGCTGGCACGTGAGTCCCTCTGACGCCCCAGAGTCCCCACGCTGCCTGTCAGCAGGGGCGGCCTGGCACCCTGCACGCTGCAGGCATGAAAGAGCTTCAGTGACCGCACTCTTTGTCTTTCAGTGGAACCCAGAGTCTTTACTTTGTAAGCAAAATGAAATGATACATACTTTGTCCAGGGCCGACAGACGCCACCTTTCTTATCATTAAAAGTCCCACAGCAACAGTCTTTACAACCTTGGAGAAAAAAACCGCAGCAGTGATAAAAATAAACATTTCGTCATTTCATGACTCTCCGTGTGGTGAGCAGAGTACAGCTGCTAACTTAGTACGAGCTGGGCAAATAGTTTATCAATTCTTGAAAGAAAACCTTAGATGGCCAGGTTTTAATCAAATTGTAGAATGCTTAAAATGTGTTGAAACGCGTGGTCCTCCATTGACCCAGCTATTCCCCCTCTAGGTATTTTCCTGAAAGAGTTAAAGACATTTTATTTCAAGACAGGTGTGGTGGTGCACACCTGTAATCCCAGCACTCAGGAGGCTGAGGCAGGAGGATCGCTGCAAGTTAGAGATCAGCCTGGACTACAAAATGAGCTCAAGGCCGGCCTGAACTGCATAGTGAGACCCTGTCTCAAAAAGACAGCATATTTCAGTGATCCATGCACACCCATTTTTATAGCAGCACAACTCATAATAGCTAAATCTTGCAAGTAGCCTTTATGTCCATCAGCAGATGAACAGATGAAGAAAATATGGGATTTACACACAATAGAGTACTACTCTGCCACAAAGAAGAATGAACTCAGTCATTTGTAGGAAAATGGACGCACCTTGAGACCATAATGTTAAGTGAAGTAAATCGGACACTCAAGTTTAAATATCGCATGGTTTCTCTTATATGAGAAACACAAAATTTAAATAAAGAGCAAAATAAAAAACAGATAATAGAAAAAATGCATGATTCGGACTATTAATGAATGCCCCTGATTTCGAATTTATTACTATCTATGGAAAGATAATAGAAGTATTATTCTACCAAATAAAATCTATTACTGACACAAGTGTCAGGCTGGCAAGGTCCTGAGTTTGATTCCTGGTACAAAATAATAATATGCCATATATATATATGGCATTAATGCCATACTTGACACTGGTTAGTTACTTACTACGTTAAGGTTCTACACGTCATAGCACAGGCCTACGTAACACGCGGGAACCAAAGAGAGGCGCGCAGACCCACCCTCTTCCGTGAACTGTTGGCCTGGTTCACAGTCTGGGCGACAGCTGGTGCAGCCCGGCCCCAAGCAGCGGTACCCTGGGACACACTCGCACTCGGCGTTGCTGGTCGGGGAGCACGGCTTCTTAGTCCTGAAGGGACCTGGAAAACCCCCAGGGACATCGTGTGTTAGGTCACCCCCCACCTCCACATCTCGGAGGCAAGTTTACACTCAGCCGCGAAAATCACGCCCTCCTCGGTGCCGCCTGTCCTGAACGCCTTCCGAGCCCAGCGCTTGACTTGAAATCTCCACCAAGATGTTTTACACAGCTCATTAATGTGCCATCTTATCAAGCGACTACTTCCTCTACTATTTAGAAAGCTTTAACCCCCAGTAGCTGCTAGTATGTTCAGTGACTTTACTAGGCTGGCCCACTGACAGAGGAACAAACGTCTTTGATGCTAAGCTTGTCACTAGAGAGCAGTTAGTGCGGCGGGGATAAAAGCCCGTCTTCCCAACAGTCTTCCGGGGAAGGGCGCGTCGTGGGACCCATACCTTCACATCTCCTGCAGATGTTGCAGGCCGTTTGTCCACCTGTGCTGGAGTAGCTGTTTGTGGGGCAAAGGGTACAGGGGTGATCCTTATTTTTCTCACAGAAAGTACCTAAGAGAGGCAGATAATAGGCATTTGACAATGACCACTCATCACCCAAAGTGGCCTGATGTTTGTAAGAAAATTTAAATAAAAGCAGAGTCTGTTTTCCAGATGTCAGAATGACAGGTATTATTTTGTTGACTGACTTTTTAAAGTTATAGATTTGTGAGCCGGATGTGGTGGTGCACGCCTGTAATCTCAGCACTTGGGAGGCTGAGGCAGGAGGCTAGCCATGAGTTTGAGGCCAGTCTGAGCTACGTAGTGAGTTCAAGGCCAGCCTGAACTACACAGCAAGACATGTCTCAATCAATCAATCAATCAATCAATCAATCAAAATAAAGCTATACATTTGCAAGACTGCCTTTAACACAATCACAGGAGTAGAAATAACAAAATGCAAATATTATGACAAAGAAACCAAGAGGAAGAAGATATTTTCCTTCTCTGTTGAATAAGACAGAACGGTTTCTCCTGATGGATCCAGGAGGGTGATGTGATATACCGGGGAGAAGCCCAGCCCCCTTCATTGGTGCACTGAAGTGTGTATACACCTGACTTGCCTCACTGGGTTAAACTGGCTGCCACCCATTTATACCCTACTGTACCCCCAGCCTAACACAGGGCTTTGAAAACAACTCTAACACTTTCCTGCGGTCTCGCCACGTGCTGCATGCTGATCTAAGCCCGCCCTAGGAGCCTCCCTGCCCACTTAAAGCATACGAAACAGCCGGGCGTGGTGGCGCACGCCTTTAATCCCAGCACTCGGGAGGCTGAGGTAGGAGGAGCGTTGTGAGTTCGAGGCCGGCTTGGGCTACAACGCGAGCGCAAGGCCGGCCTGAGCTACATAGTGCGACCCTGCCTCAAAAAA
>RJWM01039243.1:0-16227 GCA_004363535.1 Dasyprocta punctata | reverse complement strand
TAGAGAAATCTACCTGTCTTCAATTTTAAAATAATCAGAAAAGGCCAAATAATTTCCATACAAAGAAATTATCAAGTAAAGTTAAGGAATTTTTATTTCAGTAATTACTTCAATACATACAAAGTTTAAAGAAAAAACTCATCTATAAAGGAAAGCCCATCAGAGTTGCAGCATATTTCTCACCAGAAACTCTTAAATCGAAGAGAATATGGAGTGAAGTATTTTAATCACAAAAAGAAAACAACTTCCTACCCAGACTGATGTACCCCACATAACTATCTTTCTAAATTGATGGAGGAATAAAATAATTCCATAACAAAGAAAAACCAAGGCAATTCATGAATGATAAACGAGTACTTTAAAGAATATTATACAAAGAGATAACAAAGATAGTTCCATGAACCCCAGTAGAATGAATCCACCAGCCAAGCAGTTAAACAGAGAAAAAAGAAAGGGAAACAACCTTAGGAAAATTACATGACAAGGGTAAGTCAATACATTTCAGGTATGAACATCAATGTAAATGATCTCAACTCAACAATCAAAAGAAACAGGGTGACAGAATGGATCAAAAAACATGACCCAACACTATACTGAGCACAAGAAACAGATTTAACTCAAAATGAAATTTGTAGATTGAAAGTCAAGGGATGGAAATATACTCTATGTGACAGGAACACAGGAAAAAGCAGTGGTACCTATTCCATTTGTTGACAAAGCAGATTTCAAGTCAATACTTATCAAGAGAGAAAAAGAAGGCCACCACAGTTATTCAGGAGGAAGAGATAATAATCATAAATGCATATGCACCAAATACCTGTGTACCCAACTAAACAAATATTAATGAAAAATCAAATAAGCAGTAATACAATTGCAATGATGCATTCAATACCCTACTGTCTCAAATAGACAGATCAACTAACTAGAAAAAGTCAGCAAAGAAATATCAGAGCTGAAACAAAAGTATGAAAAAATGACTTCATAGCAGTCAACAGAATATTTCAACTCAAAACATCAAAATACGCATTCTTCCCAGCTGCACATGGGACATGCTGAAACAAATCACATACTATCTCATAGAACTGCTTAAGAAAATGCAAAGGAATTCAAATTATCCCATACATACTATCAGATCATAGGGCGAAGAAACTAGAAATCAATGACAAACCACAAAATTACATAAACACTTAGAAATGAATTTATAACTTGCTGAATAACCAATGGGTCAGAGATTAAGTTAAAGAAGAAAATACACAGTGTCTACAATTAAATGATTGGAACTTATGAGAAGCAATGAAAACACTACTGTGAGAGCAATTTATAGTGATTAATTCCCATAGCAGAAAAACAGTGCAAGCTCAAATAAACAACCTAATGTTGAGCGTCAGGTTTCTACAAAAAGAAAAACAAGTCCAGCCTAAAGCACATGTGAGGCAGGAAATTATAAAGGTCAGAGCAAAAGTTAATACAGTGGAGACTAAAAACAGAATACAAGAAATAAATCAATTGAAAACTTGGTTTTTTGAAAGAATAAATAAAATTGACACACTCTGAAGTAACCTTATCAAACAGAGAAAAGAAAAAACACGAAGAAAAGATTCAATTGCATGCAATTAGGAAAGAAAAGGGTGAAATCACAGCAGATCCTGCAGAAATACCGAAGATCATCAAACCCACTTTAAGAACCTGTATTCCAATACAATGGAAAATGGAGAAAAAATGTACAGATTCTTAGATACATTTGAATTACTGAAGTTGAAAATCAAGATGAAAAAATTATTTTTAAAAATACCAAATATTAAGCCGGGCGTGGTGGCACACGCCTTTAATCCCAGCACTCGGGAGGCTGAGGTAGGCGGAGCGTTGTGAGTTCGAGGCTGGCTTGGGCTACAACACGAGCGCAAGGCCGGCCTGAGCTACAAAGTGCGACCCTGCCTCAAAAAACCAGGGCCGGGAGTTTGGCTCAGTGCCTTAAGGCAGGTGCGAGGTTGTGAGTTCGATCCCCGGTGCCGCAAAAAAAAATAAAAATAAAAATAAAAAAAATACCAAATATTAGTCAATGAAATTGAAAATGTACTTAAAATTTATTCATAAGAAAAAGTGTAGGTCTCAAAGGATTGAATTCTAAATTCTACAAGAAATTTAGAGATGATCTAATACCATTAATCCTCAAACTCTAAAGAAATTGAAAATGAAACAGCACAACCAAACTAATTCCTGGTAGCAAACATTACCCTGATGTTAAACCAGAGAAAGATTCAACCAAAAGAGAAAACTACAGTCTAATGTTCCAGGTGGACATAGACGCAAAAATCTTCAATTAGATACTAGCAAACATAATGTAGCAAGCCATTGAGAAGATTGTACACCATGAGCAAATAGGAGTCATTTCAGGGCTGCAGGGATGGTTCAACATACACAAATCAATACATATAATACATTATATTAGAAAATACCAAGTACAAAAACAACATGATCATATCAATAGATGAAGAAAAGCTTTTGACAAAGTCCAACACTAATTCATGATAAAAACTCTGCAAGATGGTCTCAATCTCAATCTAATAAAAGTTATTCATGACAAATCAACAACTAATATCATTCTGAATGGTCAAAAACTGCAAGTTTTCACTCTTAAATCAGAAAAAAGAGAAAGCTATCCACTATCACACACTCCTATTCAATATATTTCTGGAAACTTTACACAGAATAATTAGATAAGAAAAAGAAATAAAAGAAATAAGAATAGGAAAGGAAGAAGTTAAACTATCAATATTTCTTTATGACATGATTCTCTACACAGAAGACCCAAAAAACTCCACAAACAGACTTCCAGATACGGTTATAAAATTTAATCCCACAGCTGGATTCAAAATCAGTAGCATTCCTCTACACAAATGTCAAACTCACTGAGACATAAATTAAGGAAACCATCTCTTTTATAATAGGATAAAAAATTGAATACTTTGGAATTGGCCTAGTAAAGGATGTAAAAGACCTTTATTTGAAAACTGCAGTACCCTGGAAAAGGAGATTCAAGAGTATATTGAAAATAGAGAAGTATGCCTCGTTCTTGGGTAGGAAGAACCAACGTAATTAAAATGGCCATACTTCTAAAATTATGCATATTTAATGCAATGTTAATCAAATTATCAATAGTATACCTAAAAAAATAGAGAAAACAGTCCTAAAGTTCACTTAGAATCAGAAGAGACGTAGAGTAACAAAAGTTAATCTGGGCAACAATGGCAGGAGGCATCACAAACCCTGACCTGAAATTATACTACAAAGTTACCATGAAAAAAATAACATGGTACTGGTAAACAAACAAGCATACAAAACCTCAAAGCAAACAAAACAAAATAAAATTTAAAAAAACAGACCCATGGAATTGAACAGATGGTGTAGAAACAACTCCAAACACACTCAGAAACTTTATATTGGATCAATGGGACAGAAATCTTCACTGGAAGAACTATAGCCTCTTTAATAAATGGTGGTTGGAAAACTAGCTTTCTGCAGGCCAAATATTAAAACTAGACCCATGTCTCTCACCATGTAGTAAACTAAAATCAAAATGTATCAAAGACCTATTAAAATAAAAACACTAAATATGCTGCAAGATAGATAATTAAAACTCTTGAAGCCATAGGTATAGGCAAAGACTTTATGAACAAAACCTTAATTGCACAGAAAATATTACAAAGAATCAACAGCTGATTCTTACCTTATTAAAAAAAAGTTTTGCACAGCAAAAGAAACCTTCAACACTTTGAAGAGACAACTTAGAGAGTGGGAAAAAATATTGCCAGTGGTTCTTCAAAGGACTAATATCTAGAATATATAAAGAACTCAAGAATGTCAAAGAAATTCAAAGAACTCAAACAAAAATAGGCATCTAAAATGAGCACACACTTCCCAGATAAAGTAGAAATAGCAAATAAATATATGAAAAAATGTTTAACATCACTGATCATTTGAGAATCTTTAATTAAAACACTGAGATTCTATATCACTCCAGAAAGAATGTCTATTATCAAGAATTCAACCAGTAAGAAACACCCACGAGGTTGTGGGGAAAAAGGAATCCTTCTCCACTTTTGGTGAAAGTGAAGATTGATTCAACCACTGTGGAAATCAGTGTGGAGATTCCTCAGAAAATTAAAGCTAGAGATTCCATTTTACCCAGCTAGTCTCCTTCTTGGTAACCTCTTGGAAGAATTAAAAGGACCATACCAACAGTGATATACACACACCTATGTTATAACAGAACAGTTTGTAATAGCTAAATCTTGGAAACAGACCAAATGCTCATCAAGGAATGAATGGATAAGGAAGATATTTTTTAATACAAAGGAGTACTAGTCTGCAATAAGGACAAATAAACTGGAGACATTTTTAGCAAATGGATACACCTTAAGTGAAAACAAAAATTGGACAAACATGTTTAAATATCACATTGTCTCTCCTTGTGAGAAACTGAAAAGGTAAATAAGGACTAATATATATACATATATATATATATATATATATATATATATATACATATATATATATAATAGATACTAAGGTGAAGACAATATTCAAATGAATGAGGGAACAAGAAAGATGGGAGGGAGAAAGGCAGGAGGTAAAAAGAACAGAAAAAAAGGTTAAAAAACATTTTGTAAATAAGGAGGGAAGGGAGAGAAAGGGATTGGGGAGGAGGGAAGAATCAAGACATGTTATACACAGATACAAATCCCCTATAATGAATGTGATCATTAGATATATCTAAAATGTACCAATAAAATTAAATTTAAACATTGTACATATATACTGTTAGATAAAGATGTATTTTATTAAGTATCTGTATACAAAGTCATCAATCACTTCTTGATGTTTTGGCTAAGATCAAGTGTGGTATACAAGATCAAATGCAGTAATACCTCAGTTCACGAACACTTTGGTTTACATACAGTTAAGTTCATAGACAAAAATGTTCAGCCACATTTTACTCCACATCAGGTGACAAACAAGACCATGGCTATCTTCCCCACAAATACGCAGTTATCTTCCCCCAAAACACAAAACTAATTAAATTCATAAGCTGAGGCATCACAATACATCTGGCAAGTTGGTTTAAAATTTTCTTCATCCAGTGATTATGGTGTGATTTTCTTCTGGTACAAGCCAAAAACTTAGTTTACCACCTTTTTTTTACTCTGGTTGAAGGCATGAGACCCCAAGGCCAGAGAGAGCAGACTTCGCTCCTCACGGTCAGAGTAGTAGCCAGAGCTACTACTGTTTTCCACCTCAGTTTCACATAGTGGAACAAAGACTTCTACATGGTTTCACCACATGTATTGCTTTGAATTTAGAAAGGGGCATCCAGATTTCGGGAAATCTTAACCCTTTACATTAGATAGTGAGCATGACCATTGTTTGCTCCAATGGGAGATGCTACTTGATCCTCTAACCTACAAGCTTGCATGACTAGGACACAACTTTTATTGCCCAAGATTGTCTATTAGTACTCACCATTAAAACATGATCTAAACAGAAAATAATCAGTTCTTCTGATCCTAAAATATGCAGAAACTTGACTAAAGCAGGGTAACGATAATATTTATGTCTTATTATGACATAGGTGTGTTTTATATTTTTCTTTCCATTCATGTGTTAAATATTATCTATCAAGTAATGGAATTAGCTTTAATGTTTTTAGAACTAGTCAGGGGTGCTTTCTCTCCTAATTTTACATGTCTAGTCTCAGATATGTTCACTGTCTCTCTCTCAATTTTGCAGTTAAATATTGGGAACATACTTTGTGAATAACACCGAAAGGTAGCCTCTTAGAAGATGTGACAGTTATTCTTACAAATGTAATAGCAAAAGCTGGGTAAATTGAAAACTAATGACTTTTCTTTAAAAACATCACAAGACTGAGATGTTAGGGGAAAATCATACCCTGAAATTTGGACAGAGAGGTAAATCCAGAAAGTCACAGCTGAGATCTGCTTTCCTGGAAGAATGAACCTTGAGCCATAATTGGACCACGTGGCTAGAGACTGAGTCTAGACTAGCAGAGAGAGTTTCTGGGGCTCTTATTTTTATGGGTATCACTTACGGCATTCTGCCATGTTTTTATTTTAAAAAGCTAAAGCATCAGCAACAATCTAATTTTAATAAAGAGTAATAGGTGGGGAAATTAATCATTGAGAATATATAAATAGAATGTTTTCAAGAAGTAGCAAATCTTCAGAAGCTCAAAGCACTCCTTTAAAACCTATTCTCCAGGGAAGAAGACTTCATTAGAGAACTCATCTCTTTCTACTCCCACTAACTTTCTAGATCATGACAGATAAATACCTGTGAAGCTGTCATGATCGGGGCACTGTGTCTATAAAGATATTAGTCATAAATTTAAATATATTGATTTAAGAATTATTATTTTTTTAGACAGAGTCTTTCTATGTAGTCCAGGCTGGCCTTGAACTCATTTTGTAGCCCAGGCTCATGGTGATCCTCCTGCCTCAGCACTCCATGTGCTGGGTTCATGGAACAGGCCTCCATGTCCAGACTTTAATCGTAATTGTATAAACATTACATCTTCCCCAGTCTTATATTAAAATCAGTGGGTCATGTTATCAAAGAACAGTAAGGCACAGACTCTGTGTCAGGATACATAAAAGACACCCGAAGAATTCCAATTAATGAAGAGATAATAACAAAAAGCAAAGTAAGTAATTAATCTGAATATATCATTCTCCAGTTGAGTGATGCTGGCAATCGATCCCATGGCCTTTACACTGAGCTACATGCCCTGTCCTTTTTAAATTTTGAGACAGAGTCACGCTAAGTCATTACATTTTATAACCCTGCTTAAATACGCAATCCTCTTGCCTCAGACCTCCCCAGTGGTGGGATTACAGGCCTGCACTAGCACTTGCAGCTCATTTTTTAAATTTATTTAATTTTTGCAGTGCTAGTGATTACACTCAGGTCCTTGCACAAGGTAAGCATGTATTCTACCACTAAACTACTTCTTCATGTTATCCTTCATCAACTTAAATGTGAGTTATACAAATATATTAACTAAAACCAGAGATGGTGAGTGTGGATACAAAGATGAACCATATATTTTGTAAAATAAATTTATTTTATATAAAAATACAAGTAGAGAGATGGGGAAAGATAAATCATGGCTTATTTATCAAAATAAGAAAATGCTGGTCTATTAATTTTAAAGTGGACTTTAGAACGAGGAAGTATATCAAGGATAGAAAGATATATAAGAATATAACTATGTATTTATATATAGTATATACAGAGTTTTGTTAAATATAGTTATATGATTATATAATGCTGAAAATGTAATTCAAGATAATACATTACTTTTTAATTTGTATTCATCTAATAAGGGAATATCAACATAGATGAGGTAAAAATTGATAACTCTGAAACAATATAGACAAATACATGATAGATATTCCTTGACTTACAATGAGATCGAGTCCTAGTAAGTGGAACCTGTAAGAGAAAATTATGAGAAATACAATTAATATATCTACTTACTAAATATTTTTGCTTAGTATAGGCTACCTTAAAGATTGAGAAACTATTTACATTAGTCTAGATTTGACCACAGTCATCTAATGCAATGCTTATTTTAGTTTAGTTTATTTTTTCACAATGCTTATTTTATAAAATATTTTTTTTAATTTTAAAGAGGGTAAAACCAAGGAAACTAAAACAGAATAAAGCCAATCAAAATAAACCAGTATAAGTGATATAGGACTTCAAAACCTTGTAAAATCAACACTAATTACCATAATGCCTTTTGTTGTCTTCAAAATAGCTGTAGATACCTTAATATCTAATGTAACTCACTGAATATCCTACTGAAAGTGAAAAAGATAAAATAGTTGTATAGGCATAGCCTTTCACATATTCGAAGTTAACAAGTTGTAAATCAGAGATACATATTCTTCAGAGAGATCAATACCTCCTTTTTGTTAGTAGCAGTTCAAGCAGACGGAATATCAGTTAGGGTATAGCTGATAAAACAGTACTATCATGCAGCTAAATCTAGCTGGCATTTTAGGATGTTTTATTCAACCATAGCAAAGCAGAGTGCTAACTAAGTTTATGAACGGAATTCACATTACAATTTAGGTTAAGATGGCTGCATTTGTGCTGGTGCAGGAATGATGGCCCTGTCGTGTTTGGCACCCTGTTCAATGGAAGCAAAATTTTCCCAGTGGTTTTGTTTGTGAATTAAATTGTTTTCAAATGGAAGTGTGCATGAAATGGGGTACTACCATATATATTAATCTCAAGTGGAAGCTGACCACATTCTTCCATTATAAACACTTTGCCCAATTTTAACCACTTAATGGTAAACCTCATTCAAGTACTGTGTTTGTTTAAGCACTGATTATCCTGAGTGTTGCTCAGGTGGGTGTCATTTAAATAGTTTGATTATCTTTTTTAATTAATCGCATACATTTTTTATTCTTGCCATATTTTCTGTTATATTATCTTATAAAAATTAATGAAAACATGCAATTTCTTGTCATTCTGTATTCAAATAATTTGGCTGGTAAGTGGTTAAGAAAGAGGAGTTATACAAAGTATGTTCTTATACAAAAATAGAATTTAAAGACAAGTGAATATAGAAATATAATAATATTACCAATTATTTGAAGTATCCACTTTAATTCTCACAAGTCAAAGAAGCCCAAAAATATTAATATATATTTGAACCAAATGAAAGTAACATTACAACTTTTAAGACTTGCTGTAAGTCATGAAAGTCAATCTTAGAGTGAAATATATACCATGAAATTTATATATTATAACAGCAGAATGATCTAAAATAAAGAGATGGGATCACTTAAAGTACACACAGTGAATGCGTGTACTTAAATACACATAAGTGAATGAATCTAGCCTAGGCTACGTGTTATATAATTCGAGAAATATGACACTCTAGAAAGGACAAAACTATAAAAATAAAATCACCACTGGGTGCCAGTGTTTTGGTGAAGGGCAGGGAGTGTGGAGTACCAGGAAAATTTTTAAAAAGTAGAATCTTACTATATGAAAATGTTAATGAAAATGTATAATACTAAGAATTTGTCACGATATTCATTACTTTAATAAACAAATTTGGGAAATATTTAGGAGTTCAGGGGATCCTAACATGCAGTGCAGAACAGCAAAACAATTTAACCATTTTACAAATGCATTAGGTAGCTCACCAAGGCAAGATGCTGGTCTCAGTAACCGTGGAAATGAATAGCTTCTGTAAAGCTAAGGTGATAGGAAATATGCGTAAGTTTCAATATCTACATGATAAAATTTTGCCCCACATAGGTACCACTGAATAATTATAGATATGTACTAAGCTATACAGATGCTAAGGAAATGAACAGCAGATATTAGAAATGAAGTTTTTCACCCGGTAAAATTTAGAGAAAAGTAAGTCTAGAATAGTCTATGAACCAATGGATTCACGTTAGACACATTAGAATAAACTCATTTTGTTTAATTCACGTACAGATGATATTCATGGAAATGTCAAGAGATATGTGTACATGGAGTCATAAGTGTTTGTGCATTCCCTAGCTCTCTCAGCTGAGAAGTCTAAAAGAAAGAATCCTCTAGTAGCCATGGGCACACCAAGTACCCAAATGTTGGTTTCTAATATTATTCATCAATAAATATGTGTTACTACTCTTGGGAAAAATGACTGACTGTAAGACTGGGGCAGCAAATTGCAACCTGATTTTAGTACATTTTAAAGTGCCAAAAGTAAAGTAAGAAAATGCTGAAACACACACACGCACACACACATGTGCGCGCGCACACACACACACACACTCATAATGTTGTACCATAGTGATACAGGGGCTCCCAATCACAGAGCCAGAACTATTTGAGCAATAACAAAAAAATGGTGTTAACTCATAACTGAAAAATTTGAATATTCATGAGCTCATACTGATGTTAATACATGATTGAATAAATAAATGGAGAGAGCATACAAATTCCCACAAAATAATTTTTAAAAATTGTGATATATATGTTTTTCAATAAAGGGAGGATAATTCTCTACATCTGAGATTTGTCTGTGCCATAGTTAATTCCTCCTAAAGACTAATGCATAGAAGAACAGAAAAATAGTCATTTTACCAGGAAGAAACCTAACAAACAGTACCTCACCCAGGAAGAGCTAAAGTCAGCATCAGCAGCAAAAAACCACTTGTGCAGTTTGCACGCTTGATACAATGTGATGGAATTCTTACTCCATCCTTGTGGTCTCACAGCAGACCTGTAACTCCATTGACATCATTAGCAACTCATTAGTCAATTCCAGTACAGAGACACTCTACAAAATAGCCAGATCACACTACTCAAAACTGTCATAATTATTCATACTAATAAAACTTTTAAGAAATTGTCACAGCCGTGAGAACGCTAAACATACTTTAAAACTAAAATAGTTTCCTGGGTAGGAGACTGGCACATGAAGTACATTAGGTGTGCTCTAAGTAATAGTGCACCATTACTGATTCATTATCTATAATGAATGCATCCCAATGCATGATATTAATACTAGGACAATGAATATGTTGTACATAAAAACTCTGCTAGTTACAATTTTTTCTAAAATTAAATTTTTTTTCAAAGACAAAAATAATTGAAATTTGTAGGAGGGGCATTTGAGGTCAGAGTTTTATCACAAATTAAATATTAAATATTAACTGCAAAGTCAGCGGCATCCTGGAGCTGTGCTCTGTATTTCTATTGTATCTGTTTGCACTAGACTGGCTCCCATATCACAGCAGCAGATCCACTGAACCTACCTATTTGGTGCAAGTCTACTTTTGAGGTAATTCTTTTCTACTTGCAAGCTGAGTAAGCATCTCAGAAGATTCTGATCAATATCCAAAGAAATTCCTTTGCATGGCAGGTAAATGTGTATGATACCCAAGATCATATGTGCAAATACTGTCTCAATAGCAATCTCCTTATCGATGGTCTTCAAACTCAGCCCAAATACCACAGCTGTAGAAAGCATTCCTTATCACGGTCTACTGCTAGCTTACATGGTGGGTGTGATTAGTCAGGGAGAGGGTTCATCTTCCACTTCTCCAACAGGCTTTAAGCTTACCTCAGTTAATGTTTTGATTGTGGTAAATATTTAGTTCCACATCTATCTCTTGATTAGAATATAACCTTTTAGTATTAAGAAAACTTGTGGGGTTTTTTTTTCTTGGTTTTCTTAGCAATTACTAAAATGCTTGGAGTGTAACAGACCTTCCCTAAATATTTATTCACTGGGTGTCTATACGAATGGTGAATAAATGTGCTGGCTTCATGTGAATTAAAGAACCTGAGATGAGAACATATGTTACAGGCAACTGAGTTAGATAGAAATATTATAGGCAGTCAGACAGTGTTAGGTCCTCAAAGGAGCCAGCACAGAGGACCAGATGTCTTGTGAACTTGTGAGAGACACACACCTCTTGCTGTGGGCCAGATCTCAAGACAGAAGGCAAAACAAACGCAACCACACACTAAGTATAAGCATTAGGGATTAGGGATGGATCATCTTGAGAAACCAGGAATTACCATCCCAATCCCCTACAGAAAGCCATTGATCCATAAGAATGCTTGCATACTATGTGACTGGCTTTCCCATTTGTCCCTGATTTTGTCAATTTTACCTAAATGATTAATCTTATTGGTTGACCACAGTTCTGTCCCACCTCAAGCCTATCTGCCTTGTGAGTTCCCAGTTTTCCCCATCATGGTTTTACTCTACAAAAGTCACTAAAAAAGACAGAGTCTTTGGCAACCCACTTGGGACCCCTTCTGTCTCTCTTAGACAGAAGCTTTCTTTCCCTCAATAAATATTACTGTTCTTAACCTCCGTTGTTCCTAAAATTCATTCTTCAATTTTAGAGAACATGAACTCGTACTGGACATATAGTAGGTCTGGCGTTTCATTCCCCTATATCACATAGGGGAGTGGATTCTCACTATCTTATGGTTTTAATTATCCAGGAGGAAGCGCAAAGATATATGCATAAATATACACTCATTTAAACTTACCCTAATTTCTTCATAGAGTTCAGCTGAGAAAATGAGATAATGCATTAGAAAATATTGATAAAATAGGTGTGTGATTAAAACTTTCAACACTAGAACAAAATTGTTTTTAAATATGGAAAGCTATTAAATCATACTGTTAATATTATCACATGATGGGGCCTGGGGGAATTCTTTTCAGGTTCTGCGTGTTCTGGAAAAAAGAAAAAACTGGACAAAACACAAAAAAACAGAACCAGTAGTGTACATTTACTGAAGGAAGAAAAGAATTACCTTCTACAGAATGCGTACAGATTCACAGTTGCCACATGGATAAGGGAAAGGGGCCTTGTATTCTGGATTTTTGGGGTTGGCTTTTTCCTCATGCAGAGGAGGCTTTGGAATAGTTGTCTTAGCAAAAACTTACTTGGCCTGGTGCCAGATTTAAACCATCCTAGCAAAGATTCACTTGATTTCATACCAGATGTGAAAGAACAATTGAAATAGCACCTCTGTGATTGGCTCAGGTACAGTGTTCGAGAACTGAGGTCATCCTGGATCCTGTGACCTGCACGTGTGCCCTGAGTCTCACGACTTTGACCAATTTCACTCAGTTATTTGACTGGTTTTGCCCCAGCTCCAATCTTCTCATTATCAATTTTAAATATATATAACTGTATTATTCCAATTAAATTTTAGAGGCAATGGTTGCTTAGATAACCAAAGACTTAAAATTTGCATTTTAAAGTTACTTTCTTTCTTTTGGTAGTTGAGAAATACTATAAGCCAGGCATGGTAGTGTGCACCTTTAATCCCAGCACTCTGGAGGCTGAGGCAGGAGGATCGTGTGAGTTCAAAACCAGCCTGGGCTACAAAGTGAGTTCAAGGCCAACCTGAACTGTACAGTGAGACCCTGTCTCAAAAAATAGGGCCAGGGAATTTAGCTCAGTGGCCTAAGCGCCTGCCTGGTAGGTGCAAGGTTTTGAGTTTGATCCCCAATACAAAAAAAAAAAAAAAAAAAGAGAGAGAGAGAGAGAGAGAGAGAAATACTATGGAGATATTGATTTAGAAAGTACTTTAACAGTAGTTTAAGTGTATAACATACAACCTTGAAAAATGATAAGAAAGTTAACAACATAAATAGATTGAAAATCTGTTTATTTCTGTAGTGTTTCTAAATAATATCCATTACGTATGTTAATTTACAAAGTCATCAATATTCTAAATTTCTCAAATCTGGGGTAATGTCTTAAGACAAAGGCTAATTGCAAAATATATATATATATATATATATATATATATATATATCAGATCGCTTGTGTTTAAATTTTGGAACCAATAGAAGACATTCACATATAATTGCTTTAAAAAGTTGATGATGTTCTTGGGATGCTTATGTGCTAAGAGATTCTGTGTCCATTTTTAAAATTCTTAATGCTTGTATGCATTCTACCATTCAGAAGATTAGAAATCATTATGTAATTAACTCTCATTAATTTAGTACTGCATATTGTACAAAAATCAGTGGAAGTGGGAAGGAAAGGCAAATTTTAGTCTAAAATCTGCCTCAGGAAATAGCATACATGACCCAGAAAGTAGCATTTGGGTTTTAGAATTGTGAAACATGTGGAAAAACCAAAGATTGTATTAATGAATAGCTTGGTCCCAATATTATTATTTGTGTTCACTAATTTTATTAGAAAACAGAACATATTATGACGGAACAGATGACTTACAAGAGTAGAAAACCTTTCATAGATCTAGAACACTCTGAAACAAAGCTTAAACTCTGAGGACTCTCTGTGGTAGTTGTGTGGATATATTCAATAAACTTATTAATGTATATATTAATGTTATAAACAAATAACAAAAAATATCCTGAAACTATAAGAACTTCTGGATTTTAATATACAAGAAACTTAGTGGGTTAGTGTTCTTCTTCGTACATTTTATTACTTTCACTTTCTCTGAGGTAGTAATAATGCCTGTCCTGGCATAAAATAAACAGGGGCTTACATTCATCCATCTACGCAGAAACGGACAGTGCGCACAACCTGTGGGGGATCAGGTGGCTGACTCATCTGCTTTGCCAGCTCATGCTCCAGCTGCAGTTCAGCAGCAGGAACAGGTGTTTTAATCACCCAGTTAGGATCTCAGGGTGGATTCCATTCTGACAATTGCCATCATCACATCTTTGATATTTTCTCCAAAAATAATTACTCTGAAAGCTTGTTTTTATTTTCAGAGTTTCTTTAATATAACTGTTAGCACGCATTAATTGTAGAAAACAATGCATTTAACCAGCATTTTCATATATGCACAGGACAGACATCGATTGTAACTGCCTTCCGTTTCCCTCTCATTCTTGTTTGCCCCTTCATTTTCAAACCAAGGGAGAACTTCATATTAATTGATTTTCACCATGTGGATCAGAAAAGGTCTGTATCTGCCCCTTGAAAATGTGTCTGGGACTCTAACTGTGCATTCAGCATCTCTTCACTTTGCCCATGGCACGTTTGTTAATTTCAGAGATTGGTAAGACTTTTGGTCCTCAATTTCATTCAAAGACATATTTTAATTTTTTAAAAAACTTTTATTATTATGTGTTTCAGAACATAGTAATTACTTCACCATAAAGAATTGGCACAAGTACTTTTTTTTTTTTTGTGGCACCGGGGATTGAACTCACAACCTCGCACCTGCCTTAAGGCACTGAGCCAAACTCCCGGCCCTGGTTTTTTGAGGCAGGGTCGCACTTTGTAGCTCAGGCCGGCCTTGCGCTCGCGTTGTAGCCCAAGCAGGCCTCGAACTCACAACGCTCCGCCTACCTCAGCCTCCCGAGTGCTTGGCACAAGTACATTTCATGTTTCAATTGATTTTCCCTTTCTCTCCACCCCCTTTTATTTTCTAGCATCGATACATTTATTTATCTGAAAAAGCTTTGTAAAATTAATTATCATGGTACCGAAAGCTAGAGCAGTAAGTTAAAGTTCTTCTCTCTCTTTTCCTATTATCTGACATATACATGTGTGAATTTTCTATTTTATTAGAGTACAGGTATTGAAGTTAGTTACCAATAATCTTTTGTATCTCAGTAGAACACATTATGATTTCATCTCTTTTATTTCTAGTTGCAAATTCTAGTTGCAATTCTAGATGAATTTGGGTCTTTTTTCCCTCAATTTGTATATTTTGTTCAATCTTTCAAAGAACCAACCCTTCATTGATTCTTTGTATTGTTTTATTTTAGTATCAATTTCATTAATTTTTGCTCCGATCTTTAGAGTTTCCTTCCTTGTATTCATTCTGGATTTGGATTGTGTTTAATCTCTTGGACTTTGTTGTGCATCATTCGGTGCTTTGAACTTGTTCTGTTTTCCTGACGGGGGATTCACTGCTATGAACTTCTGTCGTACGACTACTTTCACTGTGTCCAGTATGTGATACTGGCATAGTTGTCTGATTGTACATCTAAGACTCATTGATTATTGAAGAGGGTATTATTCAATTTCTATGTATTTGCATAGTTTCTACGGTGTCTTTTGCTACTTATTTCTAGTTTTAATGCACTATGATCCAGGAATATGAAGGAAATAATTTTGATTCTTTAGCCTTTACTTAACATGCTCTACTGGCTAGTATGTGGACTATTTTGAAGAAAGTGCCATGGGCTGCTGAAAACAGTCTGTATTCTGTTATAGGTTTCATAAGAAATTTGAGTAAAATAATAAAAATATCAGTTATATTATTTTAAGCTGGCCACATTAACAATTCGTCATGTCCCTCAATATATGTGCCCAATGGTCAAAATAAAATCAATCATAATTCAGATGTGCAAACACAAGCAAAAAGTAGAATGTTATTGTTTCTTTTTTTCATTCATAATTGTTTTTCTTCAATCTCACTTCAGCGATTTCTAGTAACTCAGTCCCTGTTGTGTAATACACGGTCATTTTGCCTCTCTGTTACACCAACTCCAGATCCCTGGTCACTGGATAAGTTACCACTAGTTCCTGGAAGCAAGTCATCTTTACTTCAAATCCCATTGACACTGAAAGTGTTTCCAGACTAGGGAACGAGTACTTTCAGGACACTTTTTACTCATGAGGGCCATTTTTATTAGACAGGGCTCCACAGAGATACGCA
>RJWM01039242.1:0-16219 GCA_004363535.1 Dasyprocta punctata | reverse complement strand
ACTTTTGTGTGAACATACTATTTCGTTTCTCTGAAGTTAATTCCATTTTAGTATTGCTAAGAAATAGAGCAAATGTAAACAACAACTCCTACCTGCAATGTATGAGTTCTGGTTGTTCCATATTCTTTACAGCACTTGTTATTGGGAATTTTTATATTGTAAGTGATACTGTTTACTCATTATTGAGTTTTTGCAGTTACATATTCTGGAGACAAATCTTTTGTCAGATATGTTGTTGAAAATATTTTCTCTAGTTCTTAACTCTGTCTCTTGAAAATGAAACTTTTCAAATTTTGATAAAACCTAAGTATCTTTTCTTTTTTTATTGTTCTTTTAGTATCATGTCCAAGAACTCTTCCTAACACCAAGGCACACAGGTCTCCTGTTTTTCCTAATGGTTCCATTGATTTATACTTCATTTTTAGATCATGAACCAGTTTGAGTTAGATTTGAATAGTCTTAGATTTATGTCAGATTCTTTTTATTGCTTGTGGATTTCCAGTTTTTCCAGCATCATTTGGATATTTTTTTCACTGAATTTTTTTACTCTGCTGAAAAATCACTTGTTACATTGCTACACTTTTTCTGTTTCACTTACTCTTGTATCTTCACCAAAATCACAGTAGTATCTTTATACAACTCTTAAAAAATGACTTCTGACTTTATCTTTTGTTTATGGTACATACTATAGTTTCTTTGAATTTTCATAAAAATTGTCTATAAAAATTGCTACTGTTATTTTTATTGCAATTGTGATATTTCAAGATCATGTGGGAAGGACAGACATTTTTATGATGTTGAGTTTTCCAATACATGAAGATACTTTGCATTTCAATTTATTTAGCTTTTCTTAGCTAGCTTTCCTCAAACTTTTATTGCATTTGGTGTATAAATACTATGCATCTTTTAATAGATTTATACCAAAGTATTTTTGAGGCTTTGTTGCTTATCAAAATATCAAGTTCTAGTCATACCTTAATATTACATAGATATTGAGCTGGATTTTGTGTTGATCTTGCATACTGTGACCTTTGTCCATGTAAATTTTGATTTAATAGTCATTTTTGAATTTTTGAATTCCATAGAATTTTCTTTTTATTTTTCCCCATGGAATTTTCTTTGCAGAAAAATCTTGTCACTTGTGAATAGCAACAGTTAGAGTTCTTAGTTTCCAATTTTCAGTCCTATATTATTTTTCTGTCTTTATTGTAATGGTTAGATGTTCTAGCAATAAATCAAATAGTAGAATTTAGAATGAATATCCTTGCCTTTTGCTGATCTTAAAGGAAAAGTGTATATTGTGTTTTACCATTAATTATGGTGCTAGTTGTAAGCTGTTTATAAATGGCCTCCAGGTTTGAAGTTGTTTACTATTCCTGCTTTGTTGAGAGTGTTTGTTTGTTTTTTGAAACACGGTCTTCCTATGAAGTTCAGACTGATCTTGTACTCACTAGGTAGCCCAGGCTGGTTTCCAACTGGCAACGAACCAGTGATCGGCTGAACTCTCATACTGCGTCATTCTGATCTCCTCTTTTGCATCCACCTCCTATTTAAGGATCCTTCTGATACTATGCATCTAGATGGATAATCCATGAAAATTTCCCCATCTCAGAGTCTTTCACTCAACAACATTTTTACAACCCTTCTTTCCATGTAAGATAACATATTCACAGTTTCTGAAGATTAAGGTGTGGATATCTTTAGAGGTTATTATTCTGCCTACCATATTACCTTATAGATTTTGAATGTAGTACTAAGGGGATTTGCTACTTCCTATGAAGAATGTTACACAGATATGCTGAGCAAGCAAATTTGCCTATTTGGGTTCAGGTCACAACTTCCATTTCACATTCTATTATTTGTGACTCTGATGTCAGTCCAATTTTTCAAATTTTTGTTGTTTTCAGATATGTCCAATGTTTGTGCTACCTAGTGGTTAGAGTTGGGCCTATCAAGTACACTGATTAGGTTTAAATCCACAGAAGTATGGCTTCTAGTTAAGACTAGTAGTTCAGTTACCCGTAGAGTAATTTTTTAATATACGTTCCTTTTATGCTTATTTTTATTTCTGGCAGTTCTCTGGCCAGTTCTTCAACCAGAAAGCTGAGGTTTTATTTTCCAAAACTGGGGCCACATATCAGGTAGATGCAAATATAAAAGTAATATAGATTTACTCTATTCTTTTGGGGTCACAAATTTACCAATCATTCCTGGATGACAGACTGTACTGACAAAGAGTTCATCAAAAAATATGTAAAAGGTGTTTTAATGTGATAAAAATAGGACATAAAGGATGGCAATTGCATAAAAATACATAAGTGTTAAATTTTTTAGTGTTACTAGGGTTGAAAATAAAAATAGAGAAAAATACAAATATCCTGTTAAATAAAACATAAGGAGATCCTTTTTTTTTTTTTAAGAAGAGTCAGTCAAAATGGAGTAGACATTCCTGTTCGTTGTGGGTAAAATTATTACCAACAGTGAGAACTGGTGTAAACATCTTTTAGAGTAATATGGCATACTTTACCAATTTCTACTCTTAAGAATTTATCTTACAAAAATACTTCCACATACTTGCAGAAGTGTATATGCAAAGATAAAGATTGTTTATAATATAAAAAAGAAAGTCAAATAGTCAAAGAAAAGGTTATAAATAAATAAAATAATATATTCATCTACATTTTGGATTCTGATACCATTAGAATGTGTAAAGCCAAAGTCTTGGTACTTTTATGTAACTATCTCCTATATCTTATAGGTAAGTGAAGTCAAAACATGTCATAGAATAAAACATATAGTGCATACATTTGAGAGTTAATTTTGAGAGACCACACTAAGAGAAAAAAACTAGAAGTATATGAGATGAACTGTTAAATATAGATATATGTCCAGTGGAATGGAGTGATTCATAGAGATATGACATTTGAATATAGATCAGTATCGTCGGCCTTTTTCTAATTAACAGTATGAAAGCCCAGAGACATTTTATAAATGACAGATTGCACAACTTTAGTTTTATACCTCTATGAGTCAGGTATAGCTATTCAAATTTGCAAATATAGTCAGATATTTTAAGATACTGTGAAGACTATTCTTGTAGATAGCATGTTCTACTATGGAGGGCTTGGCCCTGTCAGGATGATTAAGAGACAGCTGGAGTTAGCATTTGTTTTGTATTGTTCATAAAAGTTGAAACACTTTAGATTAGCTAACAGCTAAATATTTCTATTTTAATTTTGAGGAGATTTTTATAAAAGCAGAAACGGAAAAAATCAGTTTTGTATCCTAAAGTAAATGCATATATACATATGCATATATATTTATATTTATATATTAATTGCTTGTGTTTTACACTTGATAAAGGACTAGTATGTAAGACAATCTATCAAATGTGAGTGTGTATTTGAGTGTACATGTATGTGTGTATTTATCGTATTATTTAATTGCCACAAGAAAAACTATATGGCATCTATTACTGTTAAATTCTGTTCATACTGGAGTGAGCTGAGACACTGATAGAACAAATGATGAACCACAATCATAAGGTTGTTAAATGCAAAACAGGAAAAAAGCATTTCTCATCATGTTTTACTTTATCTTCAAAATTCTAGACTTGTGAGATGGAGAGGGAGTTGTGATTGAAGTAACTGGGTTCATCAGATACTTTTACAAATTTGTTTCAGAAGCATATACTTGAAGGGCTGGGAGTTTGGTTCAGTGACTTAAGTGCCTGTCTGACAGGTGCGAGGTTGTGAGTTCAATCCCTGGTGCCACAAAAAAAAAAAAAAAGTACATTTGAAAAAGGAGCAATGGCTAATTCTTGCAAATTAATTGCTTTAGGTTCTAAGAAAATTTACAAAATTGTATTTGTAAATACCATTACATCGGGTCTGAAACTTGGAATATTTTTCTTCCATTATTATTTCTTCTTTGATAGGTGATACCAGTAAAAAATGGTTTTGAGTGTAAATATTTGAAGGTTTTTTTTAACTGTTGTAAAATGCAATAATTCATTCTCTTCTATGTTTACTCATTCACTGTAAAATGAATGTCTACTGCTTCATTTCTGAAAAAAGCTGAAATGTAAAACTTCTAGTGTTTTGTTGTGTAGTGGTCCCTTAACATTAATAGAATACGGTGAATTCTGAAATGTTTCTAACATTGTACAAGGGATACAGAATACAAAACTCGTTATGTAGATTTAGATCAGATTCACTTTCAATTTACAGGTTATTTAACCAAGCTATATTTATATAGGCATTCCAAGCAGAAAGTTTTTAACTCCCGAGAAAACACCATAAACCTTTCAGAATGCGAATTTCATGTAACTAAAAAATGCAAAACAACAAAATAAACTCAAGCTTCATGAGTTTCTAAAAACAGCTTGGACTTTTAAAACACTTGTCTGACATATACACTCACTTGGTTTAAATGGAGCAACTAACTGCTTTCTTCTCCTAACTGCAGAATGCAAGTTGGGAGTAGTAGAATGTTCCCTACTTTGATGGTCAGTATATATGATGGTTATTTAAAACTTTATTCCAACAATTACCTTAAAAATTAGTGTCAATTTAGGCTTTTTTGGTGGAAAGTAGAATAATTTAATTTTATATTCCAGTAGGAAATCTAATAATCAAAGCCAAAATTATTTCCTACTTGTAAATGAAGTTCATGAAGTTAGAGTTCTAGTATTTTTCTTTCACTTGTCACCTCACGTATGTTAATTTTCATGGGAATATAGATCAAAATAAATGTGTGTATTATTGCTCCAATAATAGTAGATTAATATTCATTACTATATGTTAGTATTTTAAAAGATATGTTTCTGAATTCTGAGTTACTAAATGATTTTCCTAAGAGGATGTTGTTCTTTGGAATCCAGATTTTTCTGGATGTATGCCCTTTGGTAATACAGTAGTTGCTGCCTTTTGCTAAAGATTATAATTTATATAAGCCAAAAAAATCACAGCCTTTCCTGGAATTGAAAAAGCTTTCCAAAGGCATTCATTTGAAATCTTTTAATTAGCATTATTTCTTGAGAAAAAATGATAACTGTAAAAGACTCTTAATTTCAATTGTTAAAATGAACTAAAAAACAAAATGCCAGTTTGTTTCACAGAATTTTTTAGTGTGCAGAGTTAACAGCCCAACTCAATGTCTGTGGTATTCAGTAGGTTGACTTCTTTACAATCTCTTATTTCTTTATTGGTTAGTATTTATGCACACTACAAATTTCCAATCTGTACTGAAAGAGTATCAAAAATAAACAATGCTGTTTTCCCTGAATTTCCTATACATTAACTCTACATATATCCATTTCATGTTGATGCATGTACCCCCAGAGCCTCAAATCTCTTCTCCTTTATTTCTGTCATCTCTCATTTCATTAGGTATTTTAAGATGTGTTTGCAGAGTTTTAACTTTTATTTTTACATAAAAATTTCAATTAGTAGCACCTAATTTAGTTATTGAGATTTTCCCTGTACATCTGGATTCCATTATTTCTCCATTACATTTTAATGACTAAACTTTCTAATTGTAAGATTTTTTAAAAAGTGAACCATAAAATCCTCAGTAAAAAGTAAAAGACAAATATAGATTTACTCTCACTCAGATTCATCTGACTTTTATAGGCTCTGCCAAATCTGAGAAATATAAAACAGATTAAATAAAAACAGATCAAAATTACATTAAACTTTAAGTTTAGTTGTCATTCATTCATCTTGAACTCGGGAATTAGAAATAAGGCTAAGTTTTTTCAACTTTTTATTTTCTGGTGCAAGCACTAAGCAAAAAATGTTGCTTATTTCAGATAAGCAAATCAATTTAATTTTATCATTTATTACATAGAATTCATCTATTGAGTTCTTGAAGTGAAATGTCAAGTTATTGGAATTCCTCAAAATATTTTCTGGTTGTTTTAATTGAGATTTTATATGAGCTTTATTTAGAAATACTGAAAGTAAAAACTTTGGGAAAATTTTTGTTAAAATTAAAACAAAATCTAACCTAGATAAAGGCATTCTTCAACACTGTACTCACACTATTTTAGTTTTATAGTAGTTTCCCCACAATAATCAAAGAATAGGTAACATGAATATTGGTTTTTTACTGTGTATCTTTTAGATAACAGAAACCAGATGTAAATTTCTTTCCATTACATTTTTGCTTAACAAATATCTATAGATACCATAATCTAGCTTGATTTATAAGTAAGCAAATCCACAGCCATGAATCTGGCCTTGATATAGTTTGCCCTACAGTACTTATTTATTCCTAAATATATGTATATAAAAAACCTGGCATGCAGTGTTTCTATATTCTAGAAAACCGATATATTTTTTCTAAGTGATATGGACAGATCTGGGAAAGAGTGAACAGAAAAAATAATCTAGATTAGCATTTGTAAAATTAACAGTCTTTCACAAATATTTGTGCTCTGTAATTCATGCAAATAACCGGAATTTGAGAAGTTCTTATTTATTTAATCTTGAAATTACAAGGTGATATTTCAAAATGTTTTAAACAGGTTTAAAAATATTTGTAAGGCTAGTTTGAAATGAATCAAGAGTATAACTGTATTAAATTTACCTCTCTAAATTTGTCTGAATGGCCTCTTTTCCCTTTTCTCCAGAATAACTTACTTATCTTTTAGATCTTAGACATAGCCATCATTTCCTTAAGGAACAGGTCTGAGTATATCAATCTGTCCTAACAGTTTTCTTTCTTTCCTTGCAGTTATTATCTTGACATTTCACTCTTTCCTGTATTAGATGGTGTGGTCCACAAGAAAAGGAACTATAGTATTAGTTGAATCTTTTTATTGTGATGACCTATCAGCTATCGTATAACTCTTTTTTCATGTAATAATTGTTTTAAAGATGAAAAATTCCCTGTTATTTCTATAGAAAAGATAATAAAATTTATATTTATAATTTCATTACCCAAATTTAAATAATATTATATTGGTAATTTTTGTTAAAATTTCCCTATGGATATATTTCACAAAGTTAAAATTAGAACATGTCTATTATATTAAAAATATACACAATTATTTTGCTGGTGTAATGCTTACAAGCAAGAACTTTGAATTTAGTTTTGCATCAATAATTTGAAGGTACTGGGTTATTGTTGGCCAACTGTGTTTTGACTGATCTATTGCTTTGAAGATAGGGGTAATTTCTAGTGGTTCTTTGGATCATCCTATATCATTAGGGTTAAGGGAAGAAGCTTAAAAAATAAATAAATACCGAATGAGGCATAGCATGTTCATAGAAGTGGTATATGTTAGATTTCTAACATTAATATGTAGTGTTATTAGTTTTATAGCAATAATGTTGAAAGTATTGCAGTATATTATTAACTGAATGAATTTATTTTTCTTGTCCTTTCCTTATTATCCTGAATTTGAGGTCTTTCCAATTATGGCATATAATGCTTCAGTAAGACATTTCTCAGTGTTCAAATTTTCTCATGGATTTCAAGAAATGAATTTAGTAGCATAAAACCTGTGAATTTTTCCTGGTATTGTTATATTTACAATAATTTCAGATGGCCTTAGTTTTCCACATGCTTGCTCAAACATGTTATTACCATCTTCAACATTATTTTTTAAAATTAAATGCATCAAACAATGATCCTCAATTGCTGTTTCAATTAAAATTTTTGTATGACTAATTAGATTGGCCATTATCCCACATATTTATTTCACATTTATAATTTTATAGCGACTTCTTTGGTTTTGTGCTTTACTTATTTATTTACAATGTCTTTTAAAATAGTTTCAATATTATTTATGTTTTGCAAATATTTCCTCCAATCAACTGTAGTTTAGATTGCACTTTTGAACATGAAGTAATTTTATGTGTTTTAGTGTTTTATGTATTTTGAATATTTATTCAAACATAAATATTTTGATATTTAATATATTAAATTGATACTTGAAATATTTTCTACATGTGTTGGAATTTTCAAAATGTTTAATTCAATTTGCTTGGTATTCAAACTGGTGTTATAGAAGTATCTATATAAATAAAACATTTTTGAATTGTCAATTTTCCTAAATATATTTTTGAAAAAAATGTCTGCACTGATTGTTTTGTAAGATGAGATCTTTTACATTTGTCTTTGAGTTGATAAATAATTTTAAATGTTATATATTACATTGTATCCTAATGAATCATTTTCAATTGATCATATTTGAATTAGTCTTCATGAAACAAAGTCATTAAATTTAGATGAACAATAATACAGAGAGCTCTGCTGGACCTTGATGGAGGCCTACTTTCACTGATTATTAACCATGGAACCTCCCTGCGTTAGCTTCCTCATTTACCAAAAACGGTAATAATGCCTATACCATAGGGCTCTTAGTAGGAACGCACAGAACAACAAAGTGCTTAATAAACTTCTTGGCATATGTAAATTCTCCATAAATGCTAGCTAGTAGTAGTAGTAGTATGTTACTCTTAAATTACATATTCAGGCATCAAAGGACTTTTATTACTACCAAAATATAGAATATATTGCTTTCTTTATAGATATGCCTGTGTAGTAACCACACAAAATTTAATATTTAGCAAGAAATTCATGAAACTCGTGGAAATATGTTTCTATACTCAAAAACATGTATTTGAATGCGACAGAATAATTACATGAAAAAATAAGATAGCAATTTTAGTATTTTGTACAAATATTCTTTATCTGAAATGACACTACATTTTACTTATTTATTTATTATTTTTGTTTACCCTTTTGAGACAAAGTCTTGCCATGCAGTTCAGATAAGCCTTGAACACACTATGTAGCCCAGTCTGGCTTTGAACTCATGTCAATCCTCCTGGCTCAGCCTTCTGAGTGCCAGAATTAAAGGCATGTGCCGCTACACTTTATTGAAGGTACATTTTAAATGAAGTTGTTTGAAAATGTCATTTTATGCAATACATTATTTTACTTTCCTAAGCTAACTAGCCAACAATTTATAACATTGCTTATAAGGAATATATCTATATTTATATAGATAAATAGATAAACAGACAGACAGAGGAGGTTGTGATTTTTAAAACTGGTCTCATATTGTTTCCTAATTCCACTGATGCAATCTTGAGAATAGTGAAATTTTTATCTCAAGGGGAGAAACATCCTCTTTATTTAAAAAATAACAGTTTACATTTAAATTTAAATAGAATACAATTATTTGTGTCATTCACTATTTACCTAAGAATACAGTAAGAGAAAGTCAATCAGCCAAATAAGATTTAGAGGATTATTTTGTATGAGACTTCTTATGAAGCTTAGTACTTTTCTTTATTATACTTGAAACATCAGTATAAATTAATTTATGTTAAGATTCATAGCATCAGAATTTTAGCTAGAATTAAAGGTTAAGCTTCAATCAACACACATGAAACTCTAATGTGTGGCCAGACATACAAGTTAGTCAAAATTGTCTTACACACAAAAAAAATTAGAGTATTCACAATTAAATACAAATACGTTTATGCTATAGTATTAATATTAAGACATTTGCAGAAATAGTTCATTGCTATATTTTACAATAGTTTATTACTATATTTTGCAGTAGTAAAAATATAGCATTCTCTTCAAACTTACATATTGCCAAAAGGAAGTTGATACATATTCCCTAGTTATATAAGCACATTATATAGTTGAAATTCATTTATTGACTAAATAAACTTTTACTGAGTGCCTACTGTGTAAATTCAAATTAGTCAGATGTGTTCAGTATGAAGAATAATAAGATAGTTCCACCCCCAGATAGCTCAGGGAAAGGCTAGTACAAAATGCAAATAAATCTACAGGAACAGAAGCCAAGATGGCCTTGTGAGTTCATACTGAACTCAAGACAATAACAAAGGATTAAAAAAAAGTAAGTAACAAGGTCAAAAATCAAGATAAATATCTTGTGAACCGACCTTAAAAGAAAACACATAGCAGTGAGAAAGAACCCCTACCAAGGGCAGGCTGAGCTCCAGGATAGAATTCTTATTCTTTTTTACCCTAATGATTCAAGGTTTTCCAGATTATGAAGAAAAATTAGCTCAAAGCATACTGAATACATCAGAGGTTGGTCTTTTAAATCCCATGGTACTGAGTAGAAAAACATACTTCAGAAATCTAGATTGGCACAGAGTCTCTGAGAGAATAACAGTAAACTGGATAAAATATAAATATTTAGTTGACAAAATGAATTTGAGTGAAACTATCACAGACTGTACTAATTATTCAAGTGGAATGAACAAAAAATTGAATGAAAATATTACATGAAAAGATAAAACCAATGTAAAATACATAGGAAAATACAAGATAGAGCAAAGTGATTGAGAAATTCCTATTGTATGTCTCATAAGTTTACATGAAATAAATAAATGCAGAAGACACATGGCTGAAATTTTATAGTATATAAAGTAGGATGCATTTTCAAATCGAATGCTTGCAATAAGGGATAAGCAATATAAATAAACACAGTCTTAACTGGTCACATCATGATAAATCCAACTTATTGGCAAGAAAATTCTAATAAGCTACCACAGAGGAAAATATTGCTTACATGGAACAGGAGGTAAGGAATTGACATCAGACGTCTTAATAACAAAGCAATTAAAAGAACTAATGGCTGAAAAGTTTTGTATGAAACTGTTAGCCCACGATGCCTTATGTAGGTAAGCAGCCATTTGAGAGTGAAGACAGAACAGAAACATTTCCAGATATTCAAAAAATAAGAAATTTTTACTCACAGATACATACTAACATATTCTTCAACAAGGAAAGCAAATGGTTAGAGAAAGTACACAATCAACAATCTTTTAAAATGTACTGGGAAGTATTTTTAACTAAACATTTTTTTTAAAGACAGGTTAAGATGGAAATTACTTTAGCTCTATAAGTGAAGCTAGCTATATGACCCAGTAATTCTATTCCTAGGCTTATTCCTATTTAAATGGCTATATATATGTTCATGAAAAAGACATGTGGTAGCAAAAAGTTGGAAATAGAAATTCAAAAACAACCATACTAGTTCTAAGTCATCATTATCTGTTAATAGTTGAATTAATAATGAGCTTTAGGAATTCACTTATTCATATAGGCAATTTTAAAATCAGCATTTATGCTCTCTTGAAATGGAATCCTTTATAATATTTAATTTGTGGAAATTTAAAAGTATATACCCTTAAAATTTATGAACGAATACTCAGTTTTTGAGATTTCTTTTAGAAGTTATTCAAGCAACAATAAAAATAAAGACCACCAATAGAAGTTATTGAGGGTGACTTTTCTTTTGGCCTTTGCATTAGTATCTACAGGTCAAAGTTGAGAATAAAAACAGTTAAATCCTCTTCATTTTAAAAAGAAGGCTTTCAAGACTCCTCCCTGCCCATATTATGATACTTATTTGAGGAGTTATATGGACACAGCTGAACCCAGTTCATTAACTTCAACTATTTCGGCAGACTACTTTCAGTCTATAAAAGCAAAAGAATAGTGACAAGGAAGGCAAGCCCCTCCTGACAACTTACAGTGACTTGTCTTACTGCTTCCCTTACAGGAACGGTGGATTAGTTCCTCTTTCCTTGGAATGATTCTTTAGATCTCCCCGTGTCACTGCACTAAGTGGCACTGCATCAGCAGTAGTAAGGGGTCAGTAAGGGGTCTTTCGGGAGAGCTTGACATTTACCTCTTGAAGTTTGAGTGCCACATGTGAGCATAGATACTTTTTCCTACTTATCTACTATAATTGTCAGAAGGCAGTGTATTTGCTGTTATAGATAGTAAACCTGGATGCCTTTTCAAGCTCTGCTGATTGCACCAGTCAGAAAATGAATTGGTAATACCATCTTAACATTGTTTTATAAAAGGGATAATATATTAAGAGAGATATTTCTCACATTTTAAGAGTAATTTGAATAAGTAGAAATTTGGAGAAAATTCAGGCTCTTGTTTTAAATTATAATAATTGTCTATCAATATAAAATAGTTTTTGTTTTGTTTGCATTGAGTATGCAGATTGACTTTAGAAATGGCTTTTAAATTTTAGAACATGCATACTGGCCTTATGGAACATATCTTTTCGGATTTAAATACTGGGAAACATTTTTAAAATGTAATTTTGATCCAGGAAATCTGTGGTAGGATCTGAGATTCTATGTATTTTACAAGCATCAGTTGAGAATTGGTGTTGGCAGTGCTTGTCCATAGAATACGCAACAGTAACATAAAAAGAGGGTAGACTCCAAGGATGAACCTCAATGATATGCCTGGGCTAGATGAAAATGTGCACAGTGTGTATGTGTGTATGTGAGTGCGCGCGCGCACGCGTGTGCGTGTGCACAAGTATGTGAGAATTTTCAAGGAGTGCTCAGAATTTTTATCATATTCTCAAGATTTGTGTGACATACCATTCTGAGGGTACCAAATAGGAGTTCTTCAGTGTGTTCCTTATATTACTAGGCTGATAATAAAAAGGAATGGAAAGTTTGGGAAATTCAATATATTTTACCTCTGTTTTGGATATTCAAAGTGAAAACATGTTACACTGTTTGCTTAATCTTAGAGTAAGAGTACCTTGTTAAATTATTATAATCTAAATTTTCCAAATTAATTTAGTAATGAATTTTTAGGTGTAACAGAGTAATATTCCTTGCATAATAAAATGATAGTGGTTAACATTAAATAAATGTAATACTTGGATCCATGATTTTTTTTTTTATTTTTTCAACTTATCTTTGTCTGTGAAATACATTTGTACAGCAGACCTAATATCGTGACCTTTCAGTTTACTGGCCTTTTCATTTATGATCATCTTTTCCTTCTACATTTTTGTATCCCCCCAATCCATATTGTCATGTTTAACAACAAATTTGCCTCTTCCAAAAACCCCCTAAGATCCCATTCTCTGACAACGCTTCACTATCTTCACAATCTCATGTTCTTAAACCGTTTTGCCAAAAACCTTGTATTTTATTGGAGCATTCAGTGTGTGTTTTTGACCTTTTATCTTCATTTCCTGTCTTAGCTTAGATTTCACTATTTATCACTATAATTGCACTTCTAATCTCTTGCACAATTTCACCATTGGAAACTTCCTAGCCCAAAGTTATGCCACCTTTCAAGTAGGGACAATACTCAGTGAATGCTTGATGTGGCAATATGTCATCTCCTGGTCTGAATATGGGAGAACTCTCATAGACTCTGAACCTCCTCACAGTATCACTTGAGGACTCAATGGTTCATCAACTTCTGCAATATTTTGTTTTCTTCTTTTATGTCTATGTGTGTCTCCTGGGAGAGCACCCTCAATACATCTTCATGTGGCTTTTTACCTGAAAATCTATTTCAAAGATTGAATCACAGATATACCATATCTAAAATCAACACATTTGTCTCTAGTTATTTACCTGTCTTTATTTTCTCCCTAGTATTTATTACTATGTAAAACTGTAGGGCCTATCTACTTCCTGGATTTTGTCATAACTCTTTAATGAAGTTTAGGTTCTCAGGTAAATCTGTCTTTGTCGTTCAGCTCTGTGTCTCAAGAACTCAAATTACCTGTATCTAATGATAAATCTTATAACTTATTTGTTAAATAAACTTCTGAATTCTATATTTATGAAAAATATCATTATAGGGTAATTATCAAATTCACAATTACTTTACTGGAAATAGTGTTTAGAATATTTATAACTATAGTAGTGATATAAATTTAGTTTACTTAAAATATCAAAGTTTTGATGTTCTAGAAGTAAAACCAAAACCAATGAAAAACACAAATTCTAAATAAGTTAAACTTAAAAATTCACCACAATGAACTTTTAGAGACCTTAAACATCTTTTTAAAATTTATTTTAAATTGAAAAAATGTTTCATGACAGGATAGTAGGAGAGTAACAATGGTTAATACATTGCGTATTGTTACATTCAAAGTAGTTACAAGATATACGCATGAAAAAATTGCCCAAACAATATTAGCACAAACCTTTCTTTTCTTTTTCCTTTTTAAAATTTATTTTAAAAAGCAAAACAGAAAAAAGGATAGAAATAATACAGAATTTCAAAAAAATGCGGTAAGAAATCAACGGTATTATTGCATATTGTTATCTTAGATGTAGTTGTTCAGTTTATAAGATCTAGGCATAAAAATGATCAAACAATCAATGACAACACAAACTGTTCTTGTTGATGAACTAACAGAAATTAGTAATACAGTTATCTATCTCGCACACAACTACATACGTACAGTTGTATGTGTATACCTGCATGCATGCAATCTTTGCCTTTCTTCCTTTTCTCCTTTCCCCTGTCCCAGTTGTTCTTGCCTTTTGAGCACTTTCTTTTCCTTTCATTATTACAATATCTATTGTACATTTTGTATTTTATTGCTCTTTCATTTTTTATTATTTTTACACTAGGGAGGCAATATGATATTTATAAATGTGAGTTTTATTTATTTCACTAATGAGTATAGTCTCAAGTTGCCTCCATTTACCTATAAAGCCTCAAGATTATCCTTTTTTGTAGCTGAGTAGTATTCCATTGCATAAAAATGCTTTATCCATTCTGTGGTTGATGGACATTTTGGTTGTTTCCAAAATTTAGCTATTACAACTTGCGCTACTATAAACATGGGTGCACATATATGGCTGTGGCGTGACATTTTTAGTTTTTCTGGGCAAAAACCCAGAAGGGGAATAGCTGGATTGAATGAGACTTCCAATCTTAGTTTTTTGAGGAATCTTCACAGTGATTTCCACATCACTGGTCAATTGAGAAATGCAAATCAAAGTACCATTGGGATTGCATCTCACTCCAGAAAGAATGACTGCCATCAAGAAATCAACCAATGACAAATGTTGGTGGGACTGTGAGGAAAAAGGAACACTTCCCCACTGTTGGTGGGAGTGAAGATTGGTGCAGCCACAGTGGAAACCTTTCTTTTCAATGAACTAAGAGAAAATAGTTGTATAATTAACTTAAATATGTTGTATATATATATATATATTTTTCCTTCTTGCCTTCCTTCTTTTCTTGTTTTTCCCATTTCAGATTCTTCCTTTTTGAACAGTTTCTTCCCATTTCACATTATCTATTGTACATTTTGGATCTTATTTACTCTTTGACCTTCTCACACTAGGGAGATAATACGATATTCACACATGTGAGTCTGATGTCTTTCCCTTATGAGTATGCTCTCAAGTTGCATCCATTTACCTATATAAGTCTCAACCTTATTCATTTTTGTGGCTGAGTAGTATTCTGTTGCATAAAATGACCGTAACATTTTTATCCAATCCTTAATTGTGGGGGATTTGGGTTATTTCCAAGATCTAACTTTTACAGATTGTGCTACTATAAACATGGGTGTGCATATATTGCTGTGGTATGATGTTTTCAGTTCTTCTGGAAAAGTACATAGAAGAAGATTAGCCAGGCCAAATGGAATCTCTAACCTAGACTTCTGAGGAATCTCCACACTGATTTCCACAGTGGTTGTACCAGTCTACAGTTCCACCAACAGTGGAGGAGGGTTCCTTTTTCCACACAGCCCTGCCAGCATGTGTTATTGGCTGTTTTCTTGAAAACAGCCATTCTTCTGGAGTGAGATGGTATCATGATGTTTTAATTTGCATCTCTCAAATCATCAATGACATTAAACATTTTTTCATATATTTATTTGCATTTGCATTTCTTCATCTGAGTAGTGTGTATCCATCTCAGTTGCCTATATTTGGACTGGGTCTTTGAATTTGTGGGGTCTGGTATTTTTCGATTCTTTGTATCTTTTAAATATATGTCCTTTGTCCAAGGGACAACTGGTTAAAATTTTTCCCGCACTGTGGATTGTTTTTTAAATGTTAGTGATTTCTTTTGTCATGCAAAAGTTTTTAATAAGGTGAGATCCCACTTGTTGATATTTTGTAGTATTTTCTGTGCCATCTTGGTTTTATTCACGAATGTTCTGACTACACCTCTGTTTTCAAGATTTCTATCTATCATCTCTTCCAGTAGATTTAGTATTTCCATTTTAATATTTAGAGGTTTGATTCATTTCAACTTTAGTTTAGTGCATGCTGATAGACGTGTGTCTAGTTTTAGTTTTCAGAATGTGGAAAGTCAGTTTTTCCAGCACCATTTTCCAGTGAACATATTTGGCCCTTTTGTCAAGGATAAGGTGGCTAAATGTGTTTGGAGCTGTGTCTGTATT
>RJWM01039241.1:0-16228 GCA_004363535.1 Dasyprocta punctata | reverse complement strand
CTCAGTCTTGGATCACCATCCACTGTTCTCTGATGTTTCCTCTTGATATTTGGCAGCCTGGAAATGTGACCGGGCCTGGAAGCAGCTTGGGTCTCAGCCATGGCCACCTGCCCAGGTTGGCCGGTCATTCTCAGGCAAAGGACTCACAGTACATCCACTTTCTCAAGTCAGAGTTCTGGTTGTTTTCGAATCCTTTCCTTTCATCCCCACGTTCTTCTACTCTTGAGCCCTTCCTTTCTCAGTGAGCACTACACATACACTTCATCAAGGTGACTCTGAGCTGCTCTTCTATACTCCCCCTGTCGCTTTGCGTCTTGCTTAATGAATGTATATTCTCCTTTCCCCTAAGTGTATGTAAGTGTTGACTCTGGGTAGAGCAGGGTAATTTTGATTATACTGTATGTTTCATGAAGGAAGTATTCTTTTTTAGGTCTTTTCCACCACTGTATCCTTAGGGCAGTAAACAAAGTTGTCAGTAGTTAAAGTAAAGTTGGGGTATTTGGGTCATGAGAATTCCATAGTACCCTTTACTAGTTGCATCCCAGTGCTAATTTATATGTGTGTATCTTTGATGCCTTTAACTACAGAACTTAGCACAGATTTATCGACAAAAGTAATAAATGGTCTCTACATAGCTTTTCAGTGGAGGAAGGGAGCAAAAGGAGACTACAGAGATTGTGAACTACCCCTGAAGCACACTTACGTCAGAAATAGTACTCGTACCTCCATGTTAAATTACAGGGCACAATACTGGCACAAAAGCAAAGATCAATGGGACAGAATAGAGGATGCAGAAAGAACCCCAAGCACATCCAATTATTTGTGCTTCCATTTACAGGAGGAAGGATACACTCTTTAATAAATACTGCTGGGAAAATTGGCTATCCACATGCAGAAGATCCAATCTAGACTCGTATTTCTCACCATGCATTAAACTAAATTAAAAATGGATCAAATAACTAAATATTAAAACTAAAACAGTTAACCTGCTGGAAGATAAAATAGGTAAACCTATTGAAGTCATAGATATACGAAAGGACTAGAATCAATAAATAGGATTATATAAAAAAGCATCTACACAGGAAAGGAAACAACCAACAGAGTGAAGAGACAACCTACAAAATGAGAAAAAAGATTTTGCCAGATATTCCTCAGACAGAGGGCTAATATCTAGAATTTTTAAAGAATTCAAAAAAACTAGAACTCCCAAAATAAAAGATCCAGTCCCAACATGAGCAAGTTAAATGAACAGACACTTCACAGAAGTACAAATGGCATATATATATATATATATATATTCAAATGTTCAATGTTGCTTGCTATTAGAGAAATGCAAATTTAAACAACACTGTGATTCCATCTTACTTGAGAAAAAATGGCCATCATAAATAAGTTTAACAAATGCTGATGAGGCTTGTGGAAAAAGTGAAACTCCATTGTTAGTGGGAGTGTAAATTGGTACAAACACTAAGGAAACTAGTATGGAGAGTCCTTAAAAAACTAAAACTAGAAATCCCATTTGGCTCAGCTATTCCCATTCTAGATATCTTCCCAAAGATTTAAAGATATCCTGTTGCAATGATACATGCATACTCATGTTTATAACAGCATAATTCACAATAGTTAAATTTTGAAGCAGTGTGTGTATCCATCAACAGGAGAAGTAAAGAAAATATGATATTTACGTACACTGGAGTACTGCTCTTCTGCAAAGAAAAATAAACGAATCATCTGTAGGAAAATAGATGTACCTTGAGACCGTAATATTAAGTGAAATAAATAAGGCAACCTTAAATATTGCATAATTTCTCTTCCATGAAAAACTCAAATATAAAGAGCAACATAAAAGACTGAGGGGAAGATAGATTTTTCCTAAATGGAAAGGGAATGAAGAGGTGGAGGGAGAGGGAGGAATGGGTGGGGAAGGGAATGTAAAAAAGAAATTAAGATGTGTTATGTACATGTAGCAACCCCGAAAAGGAATGTAAATGTTATATACTGCAAACATGTACTAATAAAAAATTATGGGAAACAAAAAGAAAAAAATGATCTCTTTACCTGGTTGTTTGTATTTTGCAGGAAGGTGTCTCAATCTGACACATCCGTATGTGATTTAGAAGATCTGAAACTTGTAAATTGAGCATTCCTTATCCAAAATGTTTGGGACCAGAAATTTTTATGAGGTGTAATAAAAGATGGAGTGATTATTTAAATAAAAGTATTATTTCCACAGAATGCACATTGCCATTAATCTCCCTCAAAATATCACTCCAAGTTTGGATACATTTATCCCCTCATTCTTGCCATTTTTTGAAGCAGCTCTGGAAGTATTCTTTTGTGATTGTTATAGAGGGTTTGATCTTATGGTGAATGCTGCTGCTGCACGTCATCTAGCAGAAAGACAGGTCATAAAAGCAATTAAATTGTGTCCTCACCCACCTTCTTCACCATGTCTAGCAGAATACAAACTCTAGTTCTTCCCCAAACACAAAATATCCCTTAAAGATAAATGTTTGCAATTGATTCACCACATCAAAGCAGCCATAGCAATGCAACTAAAGACACTCACAAAAGTGGACTTCTAGGACTACTTCACAAAGTGACAAGAATGATACAATAATTATTTTCAAAGCAAGGGGGAATATTATGAGAGGAATCAATGGCAATGTGTCTTTCAGTGTAATACATTTTTAAAAACTTTATTATTCAGTATATTCATTAATCATACCTTGCCCTGGTTGAGCACCCCTAATTCAAAATACTGAAATTATGCAAACTATGAAGCTTAAATTTCAAGCATTTCAAACATAAATTTGGATTATTTCATATTAAGGATGTTAAACCTGTAGGTCTGTGTAAATATTGCAAAATCTGAAAAATTCCAAAATCAGAAACACTTTTGGCCCCAAGCAGATAAAAGATACTAATCTATCTGTACAAGAATATTCATTAAAGACAGTATTTATTACAATAACAATTATAAATAATCTAGATGCCATCAGTAAAGGATTAATTTAAGAGTGGTACATTTATTTTATAAAGTACTGTACTCTCCTTCCCTACTTTGATATAAGAGTGAAGTAACTTTCCATAAGCCAGAATGGAAATAACTTCAGAAATAATTTCAAAAGTAAATCCAAATTTTAAATATGTGTGATGCATTTTATATGTGTATGTGTATAAATATATACACACACATATATATGCACATATAAAGTGGTTTGTGTCTGGTTGCTTCCCCAAAGCTTCATGTGGTCATGGGGTGGGGCTTTTTGTAGGCAGCTGAATCTAGAGTTTGTGATTGGTTCATTGTCTAGTGCTTGCATTGGGGATGTGAGTGCTACACCTGCCCTAGGATGGGTAGTCTGCATACAACATAAGGTAGTAAAAGAGGCTTGCTCTTTTTCTCTTCTTGCTTTTGCTGTCTTCTGCCACCATGAACTATTGCCCCTCTACCAACTGATAATGCACTGAAACCTCTACAAACTGCGAGCTAAATAAATCTTTCCCTCTTTAACTTTGGGTGTTGGGTATTTTGTCCCAGCAAAGAGAAAAATAACTAAGACAATATATGTGTATAAATATATACATAGGTATGTGTGTGTTTATGTATGTATGTGCCATGTCCAGCACTGCTCTCAAAGTTCCCAGGGGGAAGGACAGTGAAAGGATGGAGAAATAAAGATAGGAGACAATATACAGAAAGCTGAGATCAAGTGGAGACCCCACTCCAGATGGGAGGAAAGGAACTGCTTAACCACTGAGGTGTGTTTATTTATACATTTGGCAGGTTGGTGTCATGTGATGCTCCCTTTGCCTAGCAACCCATTGTTTGGATTGCCTCAGGGCTTAGCGTTCTCTGAATTGAAGCAGCTTGTGTACATGGCTTGCCTCAGGCACTCTTTCTTCTCAGAGAGGGTGTGCCTTGCCCTCACATGTGTGATCAATTTCCATTTTCAGCCACTCCCCACATTTCCCCCTTTTCTGCTTTGTAGTTACAAGTGATTGGTGGTCAGTTAAAGTTGCAGGAGTTGTGTTAGGAGGACTCTGCAGTTGATTTTCTTTTGTGGTTATACTTTTCTGCTGGGTAGTCAAGACCAAGTAAAAGTGAGACCTATATTAATTAAAATTAATAGCTTGTTATCAAGGTCAGTCAAGTCTGCTCAGGAATTACCTTGGAACCATGCATAGCACCTCTTAGTTTTTCTGTCAGCATTAGCCATTTGAATGAGTCACAGCCATTGCTTGGCCAAGTTGTTTTCTATGAAATCTTAGGAGATTATCCTCTCCTGGTAACTCTTAGGCACACTACATTTTTTTTTTTGGTACCGGGGATCAAACTCACAACCTCGCACCTGCCAGGCAGGCACTTAAGGGCACACTCCATATTATTGATCACTTTCCTATATGGTCCTACAGTCTCCTTGGTCAGAAGACCAAGAACTCACCAAGTTATAGGATGTTGCAGCAGAGGTTCTCTTATGTACTGAGTCCTTATTGACCTTGGATGGCTAGGGCCAAAATATTGGTTTTCCTTTTAGCCTGTATATTTTTTCTAAATTTTGGTCTCTGAACCTCAGTTATTGGACATCCAGAAGAAAATATTGGTAACATTACAATATAATAGAGGTGGTAAACTTAACATTACTATCTTATCTGAATATCAAGCACTTTAGAACATAAAATGGAACCATGATTTTTTAACAACCACGAATGTTCAAGTATTTAAATTCCTGTAGAATGTTAACAGTTACATATTTTACACAGAAAATTAGAAATCAAACTATGCATAATATCATAGCATGACATGATGACATTTTTGTAGCATACCTGAATTTTCATTCTGACATAAAATACCCCTTCTAGTCAATCATCCCTATCTAATATATAAGAAGATTTTACCTAGCTTGTTGACCTACAGTAGCATGTACAATTCATAAGTTTTTATTAAAGACAGATGTCTGAATCTGAAAGAAAAGTCTATTACCATAAACAATCCTTGTTCTGCACTTTGGAAGATCCACACATCTGAAGGCATAAGTATATTCAATATACTACAAAAATAGCAACTATCAATTTTCATAACCATATGAAAATCCTTGTACCAGAGCATCTTTAAATAAAAACTCTTACTGTCTTGAAAACTGAATTTTTTCTTTTTTTTGGTACTTGGAATTGAACTCATGGCCTTGCACTTGCCAGGCAGGCACTGTGCTTGCTGAGCTATATCCCTGGCCTGAAGACATAATCTTTTGATGATGACCAATGTAAACGTATCACAAAAATATATATTTAATAATCATTATTGGGGTATCTCCCATAAGGCTATTGAGATCATCAGGGGCTCCCCATTAATGAACAAGAACTGGTTAATGTTCCAGGCAGCTGCTTTCTTATTCATCAATTGGAGTCCTGTCCAATATTCTCTCCCCACCCTAAGGAATTTTTGTTTAATTATCTTAATAAGTTTTGATGATTTATGAAAACCCAATCACAACATTTAAAACATTATTTTTGAACAGTGAGAGACTCTCAAGTCATAATAACAATATACATTACATTTACACAACCAATTTTAGCATCAGTTTGAGCAGCTAGCAACCTAGGTGAAATCTTTAATATAAATCTATAGCCCAAATTATATTATGAACAAATGATCCAAAAATGCAAAAGAAAAAAGGAAAAGAGACCAAGAAGAAAGGTCTCCCTGTGAATCAGCACCATGTGCAGGCTGCTGGGGGGACAGCCAGACCCCAGGCTTTTCCCATGAGTCAGCACCACTGGAGAACTGCAGTGGAAGAGAACAAGAAGTCACCAAGAAGCAAGCCTTCCCTGAGAATCAGTGCCATGCATGGGCTGTCAAGGGGACAGCCAGGCTCCAGCCTTTTCCCATGAGTCAGCACCAGTCGTGTTCTGTGAAGGAAGAGAACAAGAAGTCACCAAGAAGCAAGCCCTCCCTATGAATCAGTGCCATGCACAGGCCACTGGGGGGTTAGCCAGACCCTAGCCCCTTCCAGTGCATGGGCTGGGAAACAAGAAGAGCCAACCTCCCTCCCCCACATAAGAGACTGGCTGATTTGGAGAAACACAGGCTGCAATGGTAGCAATTGAGGTGAAAGGCAATTTGATGCTTGTGGTGTTTGGTGTCCAGCTGACTTTGCAAGTCTAGGACTGGTGGCCTGATCATCTATTCAGAGGATCACGGTATGCAGTGTGGCATCTAGGGGAATCTCCTTCTGAAGGTGGTAGCCATTGTTAATTCCTTATTATCTTGTTTTGAAGTCCTGTATCATTTTCATTGTTTTGTTGGGTTGGGTTTATTCTGTTTTGTTTTGTTTGATTTTGTTATATCTGGTGGCATGGGTAGCTATTTCAAAGACAGCAAGATATATTATGGTAGCCATTTTAGATTTATAATTGTCTTGTTTTGAAGTCTGGTTGCATTCATTGTTTTGTTCTTATTGGCTCAATTCTGTTCTGTTTTGTTTTGTTTTTACTCTGTCTGAAGGTATCTGCAGCTATTTTTTTGGTTTTTTTTTTTTTTTGGTACTGGGGATCGAACTCACAACATTGTGCCTGCCAGGCAGGCACGTAAGCCACTGAGCTAAATCCCCAGCCCTGTTTTTTGAGACAGGGTCACACTATGCAGTTTAGGCTGGCCTTGAACTCACTTTGTAGCCCAGGCTGGTCTTGAACTCACAATGATCCTCCTGCCTCAGCCTCCCGAGTGCTGGAATTACAGGCATATGCCACCACACCCAGCTTCTGCAGCTATTTTGAAGACAACAAGAGGCATTATGGTAACTATTGTTGATTTTGTATTATTTTGAAGTCCTCTGTCACACTGGTTTGTTTTGATTGACTTTATTCTGTTTTATTTTGCTTGGTTTTATTCTCTTTAAAATAAAGATTAAGAAAAAGAAAAAAGGAAAAGAGAAAAATTGTTGAGCTCAAATAAAAAATAGTTGCTCACAGATATAACCAACAGACAAAGAAACAAATACACTGCATAACAGACTGGACAAACAAGCACCTTACAAAATCAGAGTGCACTCAAATATATTGTTGACCAAATTAAATTATAAATTTTTAAAATTTTAAAAGTTTGTAATTATAAATAGACTAGTCACATTTATTGTGGGTCAATTAGCAGAGATCTCTTAAAAAGAATTTGGAAGGAATAAAATCTTATATCTATAATCAATGCATATTTTTGTATTTTACTTTTTCTTAAGAATACTAATAACTTTCATGTCCCTTTCTTTCACATAGCTTTCAGCTCAGTTATCTCTGTACACCCAGCCACCTACTCAGACTTTTGATTTCTGTTTTAGGTTACTGTCTCCTGGGCATCCTAGGCCAGTTAATTTCATTGGCCCCAGGTCAGTTCTAGCCCCATCCTTGTCTATTGGCTGAGGCATAGTCTCTGATGCATCACTATCAAAAAACTGAGCAACACCTTGTTGAGAAGTAGAATCAACTCGTCCTCCAAGTCTGGGTTCATGATACAACTGGACAGCACACTGTGGTACCTAGATAGGCCATTCAGCATTCTCTGGAAAAACACAAGCATATTCACTACCCCAAGTGAGTAGTGGGCTAGGGCCCTTCCTCGCTTCTTTTTCTTTGTTCTGCTGTAGTTCCATCCTTAGTAGGATTTAAAAATTAATAGTACATACTACCAAGTGATGCCTCTTATGAGGTGTAAATTTTGTAGGGAATTCCCCTTTGCTTTTGTAACTGAATTTTGAGGTATAGAGAGGATGTTAAACAATTTTTATACCTTGAGGATTATAAGGAATTTCTGTGGTAAAGGAAATATGAAAAGTTTTACAAAATGTTTGGAAGGCAGCACTCCTATAGGTTGAGCCATTGTCAGTCTTAAGTGCAGAAAAAGAAAAAAATCCTGTATCTTGTATTTAGAAGCTTGGGGCTCCCACTCACCACTTTGCCTCCGGAAAAAGCTCCTGTCTCACTGACTTGGGGCTATGGGTGAGCCTCCCCTGATGGCAGTGGCTCATTAGCCTGAGGAGAGAACTTCTTACCCTTGGCCTTGCCCTTCGGCACCAAGGCTTTGGTGGCAGTGACGGTGAGGGGATCAGTGCCCAACTCATTGCCAGGGATGGTCTCCATCTTCGGTAAACACCCTCAGTAGTAGTATCACCACCTCTGTAGCCTTGGCTGCCTTGCTGTTTTGTTTTTTTAGGCTGTGGATGAATAACCTGAGTGATAGCTGCTGCCAAGGCAGCTCCCAGTACATATGAAGAGCTAATATCTGCACAAACCTGAAACATCTCAGAAAGTATAGTGTGTTTCTTGTGGGCTCATAAAGCCTCTTTACACCATTTATTTGCATTTTCAAAAGGGTACTGTTGAACTATTAACTTAAATAATGACTCTATTTTATGAAATGTGGAAATCTCAGCCTGTGATGCAGCAAAATTTCCCTGAACTGAGATGGTGGAAATTGGCACTTGTGGCTAAGTTAAGGTTATCAGGGTGGCCATTGTTCTACCATCTTTTTCCTACTTGGGACTTGATCTTAAAATAATGCTTGGAGCCAAATCCTTTGTGGTTGTCCCAACAAGCTTACAACCATGAAGACACTCTCCAATCAAAATCTACAAAAAGAAATTAAGTACAAAAAATCAATAATACAAAACAGTTCCATATACATTTGTGGTTCTTGAGAATCTGTTTACCACATGTCTGATACCTGATGAAATCAATATACCTCTCTGCCTTTTATTTCTCATGAACTGGTTTCTCTCTTTGGCCCTAATGACCCCATTTCTCTCTTTGGCCCTAGTGAGCCTGTTTTTCTCTTTGGCCCAAGTGAACCTTTTTTTTCTCATGCCCCAAGTTTGTACCTGACTATATTGATATCAATACACCTCTGTGAATAATATTGATGCTGTCAATGTACTTCTCCCCCATTTCCATGCAAAAGGAGAAGTGTCCCCTCACCCACTATTCTTACCCCATCCTTGTTCAGGAACCATATACTACATCCAATGCAGCACTCAAAGTTCCCAGGGGGAAGGACAGTGAGAGAATGGAGAAATAAATATAAGAGACAATCTACAGAAATCTGAGGTCCGATGGAGTCTTCTCTCTAGATGGGAGGAAAGGAACTGTTCAACCACTGTAGCACATTTATTTATACATTTGTCAGATTCATGAAATGTGATGTCCCCTTTGCCTAGCAGCCCATTGCTTGGATTGTCTTGGGGCTTGGTGTTGTCTGAACTGAAGCAGCTTGTTCACGTGGTTTGTCCCAGGTTCTCTTTGTTCTTGTAAATGGCTTGTCTTCCCCCGACTCATGAGATTAATTTCCAGCTTCAACTACACACCATGTGTATGTGTATGTATATGTATGTAAGGGATGTGTCTATACCAAAATGTTAAGCAATTATCTATGGGAATGAGGGTAGACATTGTATTAAAGAAACATTTTCTCCTTTTTTCTGTAATCTGTATTATTTGTTTTCCAATGAGGATATATTTATATATGATTAGCATAGTTTTCAGCAGTTTTGATTTGCATCTATGTGGGGTGTTTTCTGAAGAATTCTAATTATCATTCTGATGATAAATTGTTTACATGCTGGGAAGCATGGTTTGCTTAGAAGAACAGAAAGCAAAATTACATAGTCAAAAGCATTTTATATTTGAGATTCTCACATGCACATGATGACTATATCTGAAATAATGTTTTCAAGACAAAAAAGTGAAGATTCTTCTTCCTGATTTGGTTAAATTGTACTGGAACATCAGATGTCAAATTGGTTTTTAGCATACTGAAATGAAAAACAGTGATGAGGATGCTAGTAAGCATGTATTAATTTATTCTTCCACTGTTGCATACAGGGGACAAGCACCACTGCTCCACTGCTCACCTACCAGGATTTCATAAACTTATCATTCAAGATACAAAGTTGAAGGAAAGGAAGACACACTACTGGATGATTTATTGAAAAGGTAGAAAAGGAGGAGATACATAACTACCTTGGTAAATCAGGGTAGGAATCTCCGGAAAGATGGAGGAGCTGAGGGCCCCTTTTTCTTGACTGTTTTTATTGAGTTCCAGGGTCCTCTTGGAACTGGTCATAATCTGATTGATTTCCTGAACTGTCATAGATGTATCCCAGGTTCCAAGACACCTAAGCCTCTGTGCCAGCATCTACATGAAAATACTTAAGTGGTTTTTATTTGATTTTCTTTTACCCTGTCAGACCCTATCTCTAGAATTTATGGGTTAGTTAAAAAGTACCTTACATACAAAGTTGAGTTAGCAATTAAGTAAAGGGAAACATAGTGAAAGAATACATAAATATACCTATATCTAAGTATCTATACTTAAACCTACATATCTATATATCTATATCTGTATCTATCTGTCTGTTTATCTATCTATCTATCTATCTATCTATCTATCTATCTATCTATCTATGAGAGACAGAGAGATGTCTTTTAAGTGGTCATACCTTTTCTCCTTTGAAAGGTGGGGAGCAGCACCAGGCTAACTTGGTTAGGGAGTCTGCTTGGCTTACCAGCTTTTTCTTGTCTTGTTAGTCACACTCTCAATAAAGTTTTAACGTTTTCTGGTCAGAACTAGCCAGAAAGCACAAAGAGGCCTTTCCCTGTTTACAGACATGTTTCCCCTACACCACTCTCATCTTTATGTAGATGTAAATTTCTGGCCTGTATTATTTTTCTTCTTCCTGAACAACTTCTTAGCATTGCAAGCAGTTCTGCTGAAAATGAATAACCCTCAATTCTTCTGTGTCTGAGAAATACTTTTTTCTTCTTGTGTGAAGGACAATTTTGTTAACAGCAGTGCAAAACAGAATTTTAAAATTTAGAATTTCTTTCAGGGATACATAACTTCTCCAAACTTCATCCTGTAAAGCACATAACTAGCAATTCTCTTCAGCACAAAATAAATGACAGAATAGCAGATGCTTGCCCCAGGAGATTGAATCTCAGTTTCTTTCCCACAAGAACAGGGAGAATATGCTTGAGAACACTGCAAGTGACAAAGCAAATGTAGAGATCTGTATCATCTTTCTCTGTTCCCTTCCCCTCTGTTGCTAACTATAAAACATGTTTACAGACTTATACATAGTGAGATGGTGGTTTGAGGCAAATGGACCCGTCTATCACTTCAGAGCTAGCTTTGAACAAATCTCACTTCTTTTTTTACCAAAATAAATGTACCCTGTTGATTTATTCAGAGGTGAGTAAATGAATCTAAACTTATGAACCAGAATGGCTGCTAACAATTTTTGCACAGCCAACTGAGAGCCATAAGTCTTCTGGTTTTCTACTGGCAAAATATCAGGCACTTTGTAAAAATGCCTGACTGCTCCTGGTTAACTGAACTCATGGTTAGGATTTCAGGGAAATCCCAAGAGATGCCAGGAGTATTTTTGTGACTGGGAATTCTCCCTTCTTTCTTATTCATGGCATTGGCTGTCTATAAGTACTTTTGTTGTTAAAATGATAAATGTTTGGGGAGGTAATGGACTCCACTTGGATTCCTACTGCAAAGTGCACTCCAGAAATCTACTGTTTATACTATTTGAGCCTTCTCTTAAATTACCCAACAGTAACATTTGGGGTAATGTAAGTACCTTCACTGTTTGGGGCCATTTGGATCTACTAAAGCCATCTTGGGGAACTGACTGGTATGAGAAGAGGTTGAGAAGTAAAAAGTAATTCAGGTATTCACTGAGGGAGTTGGTATACCTATATAAACCCTTCCAGGCCACTCCCACAGTAACGCATCTCTTCCCACTAGACTTTACCTCAAAATATCACAGTCAGCTATAAGCCCATCAGTGGACTAATCCAGTATCACTGACCCATATTCCAACCACACATCTATGATTCAGTCACTCCCTAAATCCCCATCTCTGAATCCATGAAGTTTTGGAGAGCATTTAGATATAAGCCATAATGATCCCCAACCTAATACATCCAGGTTTCTCCCATTCAACCGGAAGCTCAACAGGTCTCCACATTTGGACACTTAGTTGTTTTGTCATTGTCTTATGACAGGTATTCTTCAGCCTAACTGATGAGCTGGTGAGATACTACACCTCAAGATAGCTAGCACACAGTCCCTAGGAATTAGGGCCTATAACCCCTTTCAACCAGAAGTAGCTATATGATGACAGAGAACTCCATACCTTCAGAAACTCTTTAAGAATTATAGGAATTTATGTCTCCCATGAGAAATGAGGCTAGAGTTTTGAGCACCCATAGCCAACTGATCAAGTGAGTATGACCTGCCAATCATGGATATCCAGGATACATGTACCCAAGCACTATACCTGGTAACAATCAGAGAATGTTATCTTCAAGTCTTCTTGTAATGTGTGGGGAGGGTTGTACACCATACTGCACTTTGCCATACCTTAACATTCAGGAGTAGACAGCAAGCCACTGCTCTGTCACATCATGCCATGCTCCGCTGGAACATACAGCTCCCAGTGATCCTAAACTCAGCATCAGTAAAAGAACTGAAGAAATGGTACAAAAAATGAAAAGAAGACAGCTTAGAAAAGAGAGAGACAGAGAGACAGAGAGAGGAGACATGGTGGATAGCTATACTAGATGAGTAGGGAGTATTTAGAAGTGTATAAGTCATGGATTTCTTGTCTGCAGCTCCTTTTACTGATACCCTTGTCCCACATAGGTTCCTGGATGCAGAGGTAAATGTTCTCTTATTAATTTTTAATAAAACTTAATAAGGTTTTCATACTATCTTTTGCCTAGTACAGTGCCTACTCTTCCTACATGACTCCCTCTGAGACAATATCCAACTGTTGTTAAGCAAAAGAACAATGACCAGTCTGGCTTCTTCAAGCAGAATATGATCATAGTTGGGGAGCAGGAGATGGAAGTTTCTGGCAGGGAGATTTAAACAAATCCCTGCTCAGTGCAAGACGTCTGGCACTTTGCAGTGGGTTTAGTATATATGATCACTTGGTTTGGCAGTTTCTAGGTGAGAAAAACAAACAATACCAAGAGATTAAAGCATGCATAACCTAAATATGAGCAATAGAATGGAAAGGCAGACTGAAAATGAACTGCTCCTCTGCACTGGTTTTGAAAGGTTGGAATAGCACTTCTGGGAAGATGGCAGAGCAGTAAGCAGTAGAGAAAGCAGCCTCTCTGAGAGACACCATCCAGATGCTGGAATATAGCATTGTGAGGAAGACAAGAAGGAAGGAAGTGGGTCCCCTGGACCCAGGGAGAATCTGAAGTGTGAATTGAAGCCCACAGAGAGAGTAAAAAGAAAAACTTCACCAAAGAAGAAGGCTGTTGCTGGTGGTGGCTTCACCCAGAGCCAGACTAACTGCACAAGAGAAGCTGTTGGAACCTGGGGACAGATGGTCATGGTAATGGTGGCAGCTGGCAACCCCAGAGACCTCTGCAGTGGAGGGGAGCAGTGAACCTGGAGGACTACACTGGCTGGTGGTGAGTGCAGAGGACTCAGTTCTCCTGCAGGAGAGCTTGATTGGCTGGGAGACATTTTGGAGTCAGGCTGGATAAGCCCAGAACCAGGACTGCTGTTGGCTTCCTCCAACAGCTCGTAGATGGGCACAGACCTGTGGAAATTGCATGGGCTGCGGCAAGCCCAATGAGTCTGGTCTCGGGACAGGTCTGCTAAGGTTATCTACTACTCCACCATAAAGCAAGGGCTGCTTGCTGGAATACAGTGGCACGATTCAGGACTCTGTCTCCACATGCTGTTCACTAGTGAACCCAGAGAGACTCTGGGAGGTGGATTCTTTTTTTTTTTTTTTTTTTTACTGATTTTTATTCTTTTCTTTTTGTTTGTTTTGTTTTGTTTTATTCAGTTTGTTTTTTATTTCTCTTCCCCTTTCAGTGTTTTTTTAATGAGTGTGAGAGTGGTTTCTATCCTCTTTGTGGGTGTGGTTCTATTTTGATCAGCCTTTTATCTCTTTCACCTCTCTTTTTCTGCAATCTTCTGCGCCAGTTTCCCCAACTTGGCAGAACCCATCTTTGTCCTTCAATCTTATTTGTAATCTCTTTCTCTTTTTCCACTTCTCTATTTTCTCTGTAATCCATTTTAAATTTTAACTCCAAGGGCAAAATTGACATATTGAGAACTTACATATTGCATATAATTATTTGGTTTGTTTTACACTTTGTTATATAATCACAAATCTGGTTAAAAGTTGCAAATTGGCATGCCCCGGGAGGCTGCCCTCCCTTGCTGCACACAGGACCCAGCTCTACCAGGTCCCACAATTCAGCGCAACTCAAGAATCAGCGTGACCCTCAGGGGAATGCCTGGCCAGCCTCGCAGGACACAGAGGCATGCAGCCCAGCCCAGATCAGCCCAGGACCCCAGAGCTGCTCACCAGGGACTGACCAACAGAGCTGCAGGGACTTGGAGAGCTTGGGCTCCCCCCACCAGAGTGCAGAGCATGCACGAGCTCCATACTTCAGTGGAGCGGCTTGTGTGTGAAGCATCCCAGAGCTTGCAGACCCCCGCCCAGCCGGGTTGCTCCTGGCACTGTAGGCCTGGGACTTGCCCAGGCTTGCCCTCGCACAGCTGTTGCTCTGAACTTGCAGACAGACCCAGGGTCTGAGCAGCATCACTCCGGGGTACACTCTGCCTAGCTCCCTGGGACCAGGAGGCCTTGGCCCCCACCCAGTTAAGGCAGAGGCTCCATGTGCATACCCCGGGAGGCTGTCTTCCCTTGCAGCATGCAGGACCCAGCTTTACCAGGTCCTGTGATTCAGCACAACCCAAGAATCAGCGCGACCCTCAGGGGAACTCCCAGCCAGCCTTGCAGAACACAGAGCCACAAAGGTTCTAGAAGAAAATGACAAAATGAAAGACCAAGAGGCAGTCTCAGTCCCCCAGCCCACTAAGAACAAACCCAAGAGACACTGAAATGGAAGACAGTGAGAGTCACAAAATTGGACTTTCTGAAATGATAGAAAATGCAATAAATAAACAGCTTGACGAAGCTATAGAGAAATTCAAATCAGAAATATTCTCTCAGCTAAAAAATGAAATGAAAATCATTATTAAAGAAATGTTCTGTGTATCTAAAGAAGAGCAAGACAAAAAATAGAAGAACTTAAGAAAATGATCGAAACTTTGAATGAACAATATAAGACACAAACAGAATGCATGAAACAGATTTAAAGGGAAATGCAGGGAATGAAAAACTCCATGGAAAGTTTGAAAAACCGCTTAAATGAAGGTGAAGATACAATCTCAGATCTTGAAGACACCATGGGAGATCAAGACCACGACAGAAAAGATCTCTTAAAAATAGTAAGGAACCAAGAAAGAACAATTCAACAGCTGCAAGACGATGCCAAGAGAAATAATAGGTATCAATGAAAAAGCAGGGGTCAATACTAATGACCTGCGAAGACTATTCACAGAAATAATAGAAGAAAACTTTCCAAACATGGGAAGAGAATCTGAAATACAGGTAACTGAGGCATACTGAACCCCAATTAACCACAACCAAAATAAATCCTCACCCAGACATATAATAATAAGGGTATCAGAAATACAGCACAAGAACAAAATACTAAAAGCTGTCAGAGAAAAGAAACAGATCACCTACGAAGGAAAGCCCATCAGAATAACGGCAGACTTCTCAATACAAACCTTTAAGTCAAGATGAGCTAGGAGTGAAGTATTTCAAATCCTGAAAGAAAATAACTTTCAACCAGACTGATGCACCCTGCAAAACTATCCTTAAAAATTGATGGAGAAATAAGATACTTTCATGACAAAGAACAACTGAAGAAATTTATGACCACCACACCAACACTACAAAGAGTACTGAAAGACACTCTAGAAAGAGACAAAGATAGCCACAATCTTAAGAACAACAACAAAAAGAAACCACTAAGCAGGACAAGTAATTAAACAGAAAATGTAGAAAACCAACAACAGAAAGATATCATGACAGGGATGAGCCAGTACATATCAGTTATATCAATCAATGTAAATGGTCTCAACTCACCAATAAAAAGAAACAGACTAGCAGAGTGGGTTAAGAAACAAAATCCAACAATATGCTGGGTATAAGAAACACATTTCACTCAAAAGGAAATTCACACACTAAAAATCAAAGGCTAAAAACAATACTCCATGCAACAGGAACCCAGAAAAAAGCAGGGGTAGCTATTATGTTTGCAGACAATGCAAACTTCAAAC